>VZTE01003316.1:1100346-1220256 GCA_013397775.1 Eulacestoma nigropectus | reverse complement strand
AAAAAAGAAAAAAAAAGAGATACAGAGAACATGCCTTACACTAAGAAACCATTTCATATCTCGTTTGAACAAGAAAGATAAGGAGCAGATCTGAATGTCTGAATGTACTTTAAACCACTTTACTGGGAAGAAGGCACTTGTAGCATAGGACATCACCAATTTAGCAAAGAAAGTATAAAAAAAAACCCCAAAAAACCATACCAAAGGTTGAGATCTCCAGACTATCTGACTCCAGTTAGGAATAAAGAACATGGTGTTGAAAGTGAAACTAGTCAGTACTCTGTGCAGACCTATGGTAGATTCTCCTCCTTCTGATGCCTTTCAGAACATGTTCACTGCCCACATGAAATTTATTCTTCATTTAATACAAACTATTGGGCTTGTATCAAAAAGTACTCTGTAGCCCGAGCTGGGCAACAGCATTGAGGTGAATGTGCCTAGACCTATTCAGGTACCCTAAAACCTAAAATTGCTCAGCTCCCCCAGGTATTATTAAAACAGAACGATTAACTTTTAGATAGAGAATAATCTCAGCCATTTAGAAGGGTATTGAAGGGTTTACCAAGAGCTCCTTCTTCTACCTATGTCATCCTTAGAGGCAGATCCTGCTTTCAGTCTTGATTTCAGGTACTCAGTGATTTTCTGGGCGCTGCAAATTCCTACTGTTGCATGGAATAATGTTTCTATTCCTCTGAAGAGAGCTCTGTGGATACTTCCTCTCCAGCCGCTCCCTGGGACTGGGACAGACTTCACCATGCCCTTATCATGGATTTTAAATACCATGAGAGTCTCTAGATCGTAAGTACCAGCTTCTGGAGGCAGATCATCTGTGAAGGGAATTAAGACCCCTCCATTAGCAAACAGCAGTAGTGTGCAGTCATTCCTCAGTGGAACAATCACCAAAGGAAAGGGCTGTGCACACTTAGCAGGATTTTTATCATAATAATATATCTGAACCTGTATACATCTATCTGCTGTGGAACCCTGAACTATTTTTGTTCCTTTTCTGATCAGAGCACGCTGCCTCTTCTGCTTACTTTCCCATTGGAAGATGGCATTTCCACTGAACCATGAACCCACTTTGGCATAACAAATTTTGCTGGATGTTTTTCAAAATGTGTCACAAAGTGAACATCCTTTGTCTACTCCAATTATATCAGCGTTGTTCCCTTCTTCTAGCTGTCATTTGAATATCTTCTGTTTGCAACCTTTCTCTAAGCATTCGGGCCTTTCTTCCTGAATCACCACGTTTGTGTCTGATCACAGAAAAGAGTCACCACGCTGTGTGATGAAATAAGGGGAGGTTGCCATTTCCTCACCCTTTGTTATATCTTTTCCATGGAGAAGGATCTGATCCTGCATTACTAATGGGTCAAAGGTCTCCCAGTGACTTCAGTCAGAATTTCTAAATCTAAAAATTAGTCCAGACAGAGACCATAAATCTGCCTATTCATTTTGAGTCAGCCAAGCAGAGTTAGATATTTGAGATATTTGTCGGAAGAATATTTTCTCTTAAGAGAAGAACTTGTACAAACAAGAGAGGACTTGGAATAATGCAATATTTCTATATAACAATGGAGTCACATTTGCATATCCATTTTAGTCTTATTCACACTGAATTAGCTCACTTAGCTCTGTTACAAGAGAAAAAAAAGTTTAATTCAAAGTGCAGGCCTTGTTGTCGCAATACTGCTTGGGAAAGGCTTTGCAACTGCAATGCCATGACTACTTCATATTATCGGGGGCCCACCAAAATCATGAACCAAGGGCTGGGGAGCAGAGAGAGGAGGTGATCTGGATATCACAGCAATCATTTTCCTGTGGAGGGGATATGGAGGCTAATAGCAATTTTTCTTTTCTCCCCCTCTACGCACATGCATTTGTCCAACAGTTCTGAGAAAACTCGAGACTACTATTGTGTTTTTTACTGTAATAGTTTGCTAGCACACACCACTTCAGTGAACTGACCCTAGCCCCTGGAATTCCCTGCTGTGGGGATAACCACAATTCTCCTGTCAGAACGGCTGCTGTAGCTTGCAGGCTCACAAAGCTCTGCAGAGCTATGTGGCAAAGAAGGGCAGGAGAGAGCAGGAATAACTCTTCCACACATTCTCACAATCCACATCTCTAAGACAAGGCAGGCTGAAGGGCACACAGAGTTTTAGGGTCATCCTGCTCAGCAGAGTCCAGCAGCCCTGAACCTGCTGTTCCACACATTCCACTGTCCCATGCACCCCTACACTCTGCAGTAAAGGAGCTTTTCCTGCACCAGCCATGAGGAATGCCTCAGGCCCCAGCATGTGCCAATCCAAGCTTCAGAACATCTGCACAAATCTTCCAGAGTGCCTCAGTACACACAGAACAAGCCCCCTTACCCCTCCTCTGCCCCTCTGAACCCTGAGCCCCACAGCGGCAGGCTCAGGCCTTCTGTTTCATCCCGGTGCACCTTGACACAAGATAGACCTGTAGCAAAACAATAGGAAAGTTTGTTTAACCTGGTTTGAAGCCAGGGTTCAGAGGTATGCATGCAAAGGCTGGAAAAAAAAAAGGGCTGCAAGAAAACCATAATAACATTGTGCTTGCAATACTTCCTACTCATTAAGGATATTCGCCCGAAACGTATTCTCTAGACAGCTGATCACTAATTTTTATATGTTTCCCACATTGTCATCTCATTGTCTATATTATTTCCTCCAGTGCCCTTTTTGAGGGCTTTTCCTGGAGAGTTACACTTCAGAGACCCCTTCACATTCTTTCCCTTTTTGCTTTATTTCATTAAGTGCCCTCCCACAGGCTCTCGTGACTAATACGCAGCCATAAGGACCTTTGAGCTGAAAAGCATCACATACTATGAACCGTATGTGTTGTCCCTGTATTTTGTCAAACAATTCCAGACATAAAAATGAGATTCTTGATGAGACATACCTCAAGCAGACGGCTCCCTATGGCTCAGATTTCCTGTTTGTTTTTGCAAGTTTCTAGAGAAACCAGTTAGGTAGTAGACATTGCAAAAAATCAGTTATTTCTTTTTGAAATAAAACTATCTGATTGATGCCCATATTTAATAATATTTTAAGCTTTAAATGGTTCAATTGTTAATTTATCTCATTTGCAATTCTTATATTCAGACAACATCCCTTCATAGCTATTTTATTTTCTTGTTTTCTAGAACACCTGAAGCATATGTTAGAATTAATTAAAATAAAATGAATATGTTAACAGCTCCTCTGTGTGACATATTTCTCTAACATCCTGCTTTAAAACTAAAGAGGAATGGCATATACATAATGAAAGACCCTTCATTATTCAGTTTTGCACTGTAAACTCTATCAAACATTTTTTGCAAGAAAACAGGAGAAAGTGAATTCTCCAGAATGTTAAAGGTTTCAGGCTTTCTAGAAAATGAGTTATTTCCTGAAGCTGCAGGCTTGTAAAAAGGTCCTTTTCACCAAAAGGTTTAGACGTCAGTACAGGCAGCCCTGCGTCACATTTCCTGTGCTGCAAAGGTTATGATACTGCAGCTAGAATCAACACAGAGTCAAACTGCAAATTAGATTACAGAGCTGAAAATAATTAAGCAATAATGATAGAGGAACAAGGTATTTCCTGGGGCTTAATGACCTGCTGGGAGGAGCTGAGGTCTTTAATGTTACTTTCAGCTAAACATCAGGAAGAAAAGTGCTATAGTATATTTTTTACTGGTCCTTGCGTGTACAAAGGGCAATGCCACGCTGTTGCTACTCCCAGAGAATTAATGTTCACAGCACTAGTCAATCAGATTTATTTATTTGCCACCAGACACAGTCTGGGGCACTGCAGGTCCCTGTCTATGGCAAAGTAATTGGAGACAAGACTATGGGAAGACGACTGTCTTGGCCAGTTTCTCTTGTGCAGGGGCAGAGGGATCAAATCAGCTGTTCACTGAAAGCGTTCCTGCTGCACTGCATGGGTGGCTCCAGTCATCTCTTCTCATCTCTGTACAAAAGAAGTTTGACTGTCTCATCCTCAGGCACCTCAGACCTTTCTCTCAATCCCATAATCTCTAGAAAGTCTCTAATTCATCATATTTGTGTTCCCAGTTAGTTCTATCCCTCTCCTCCATGCCTTTCTCTTCTACCTTCCCACACTGAAAGTCAGCAGTTCCCTCCTTAGTGTCCCACTGTGCAAGGCAGAAAAGGCTCTCTGGTCCACTCAGCCTCTTCCAGCTCAAACCCACACCAGGTTCTCTTCGTACCTCCTCTGTGGGGTGCTCAGAAGAACGTGTCCCCTCCCATTGCTAATCCTTACCCAGTAAGCCAAAGGAACCCAATTCCTTTCTTGTGTTTGTTGCAGAATTGTATTTGCGTTTTCAGCAGGGAATGATACTATAGCGGAAGGCATGGCTAACACAGTATAATTATTTTATCTTCTGATTTTGCTATCATTTACAGTCTTATGTTTACTTTACAATGGCTAGAAAGCAGATGAAATACACTTTTTCCTTTTTTTCTTTTTCTTCAATTAAACAATGTCTATTCCAGCTCCAGTTAATATCAATGGGGGGAAAAAAAGAGAAAACAAACCCAAAAAAACAAACAAAAAACCCCCCAAAAAAGCCCCCAAACCACACAGGAATAAGACTCTACCTAAACACTAATTTTTTATCCCTAATCAAAATAGAGTTATTCTGCAGAATTCATGAACTACAGTCATCTCTTGTGCAACCGTGTTGGAGTCAAAGGAGTCACCCTGGGAACAGATTTGGCCCATCCTGTGGAAAACGGAACTCAAAGGGCAGGGTGACCTGTTTTGCAGCAAGAATGTAAATACAAATGATAGAGTATTTTTTTTTAATTTTAATGACTACGCTGCAGAATAGGAATCTAATTTTTAGACCTGGAGTTTTGTTCAGTGAGGCTCAGCAACGTGAGCACAAGAGTTTCTTCATATTGTACAAGAAATCAATAGTAAACTGCACATCAAAACATGCATCGTAATCTCTTTTTATCAAACTATTATTACTATTACTGTAAGATAAATATTATTAAGTACTACTTTACACACCTGGATCTACAAAGTGTTTCACAAACTGGCTGAACAAACTGTACAGCAGAAATCTCACAGCCTTTTCCTAAAATGCAGCCACTTCTGTAACAAAAACCAGCAGCTGTTAACACTACACAGCTGTACCAGACAAAACCTTGGGGCATAAAATGATCACTCTACTTATCCAAAATTGCAAGTGAAGTGTAAGTAGGTAGAAAGCATGGTAATAATCCAAATACAGAGAGTGATACACTGCCACTCTCTTGCCAGAAGCAGGAGATTGTACTTACAAGGACATCAGTCTTATCCAAAACCCCTGCAGATCTTCGCCCACTACTGTCAAAGACTGTCTCCAGCTATAAAGGGAAGGTCATAGTATCCAGCCTGCCAACTGCATCTTCTTTTTAGAGCATCTCGAGCTCTTCCCAAGAGGGCTGCCTAAAACTGGTCCCTTTAAACCAGGAGTTCTCACAGGTGTTGTAGAAGCTCACAAAAATCCAGCTTTCTCATGAACAAAACGTGTTTCCCATTTCCCTCTTACAACAAGCCTCTTCCTTTGTTTGTTAATTTGGATGTTTAAAGGAGATGGGATTGATGAAGACTCCTTTTTATATTTTCCAAGCTCTTTCCTGCCAAAGAAAAATCATTTGCTCAGAAATAGTAACAGCACAAAGGACAGAATCTGCCACCTTTCATCTTCTTTAAATCACTTACCTTATAGTAATACAGCAAGAGATTGTGTTAAATATTGTCATGCATGTATGTACTCTAAATGCCCCATAAATACACTGTGCCTCATCTTCCAGCCAGGACCGCAGGCCCTGCTTCTGCTATCTGCTGTGTCACAACAGAAAAGAAGATTCTCCAGTAATTTCAATACCTTTAGACTATTTTTATTAGTTGAAAAAGTATTTTTCAACCTCATTTGAAAGAGCAGGCTGTTCTATAATCAACCAAAGTTTGCATTAGCATGTGCCATCTCCAGATGCAAATTACATAACATGGTATTTTTTCTGGCTCCGTTCAGATCATGGTTGTCATGAATAACTGTCATAAGAGGAGAATAACTGGCTCACAAGAGGAGAAAAATACAAAAACCCAGTAATGTTTTCATCATCTGTGACACGAGCTTTCTAGATGTTCCTGTAACATACAATATTCCCTTAAATTCCCTTTTCTTCCCTCCCCAGCGGCCCTGAAGCCTCTGGAGAGACCCTGTCCTCTCTCTGTCTCACTGATGGATATCCCCACAGTGGGGGGTATATAACCATTAAGCAGACTATTAAAAAAATCTGCCTGCCATGATAAGAACAAGAAGAAAGGGGAGATTTGCCTAAGATCCCAGCAATTGACGAAAATGTCCTTGGATTATCAGGTTGCAGTGAAGAAAATGCCTTACAGCCAAAAAGAGAAAAGGAAGAAGCAAGGATGCCATGCCAGCAGGGGAGAGCAAAGGCTTTTTACTTCATGTCTCCCAGGAAGAGGATAGAAAGATATACATTTCTCAATGGGTTTTGTTCCCTTCTCCCTTGTTTACGCACCTCCAGCTGACCTGATTATGTCAATGCCTCCTGAAACTCGTTATAATAAGTTCTCCCCATTGCAGTGACACTTCTGATGAAAGCAACATTGAGCTGACCTGGGGAGCGGCAGCGGGCTCCTAGAACTGGCTGTGGCTCCTGTGCCACCATGAACTTTACAGATCAGGGTTTGTTACACCAAAAAGGAGAAAATGGCACACTAAGGGAGGGTGCAGGGCTGGGCCCATCACCTCTGGAAGGAAAGGCAGGCTCGAGGTGGTCCTAACGAAGTTTTCATGCAGTGCTTTCTGTATTCTTCCTTTTCCCCTTTCTTCCTTGGGGAAGGGTGTTTACATTAGATGTATCAGTGCTAGAAACAAAATGTGAAGTCCTTTATAACACAAAAATTACCGTTCTTCAGGGGACAGGGTATTTGTTTACAAAAAACATCTTATGGCCAAACACAAATGCACTTTGTTGAATGTTAAAAGTGGTGTGTATCCGCCAGCAAAGCAAGCATGTCAAATTTACAACTGTGACTAGCAGAGAAGATAGGATTTTTTTGCTTAGGTGGTAATGTGCTTTGAAAGGAGAGTGAATCTGCATTTCTTGGGAGGGAAAGCTGGGATACAGCCAGAATTCCAGCCAAATGATGACTCTTGATGTTCTTTCACTGGCTCAGACTCTCAGCTCCACTTTTTGATTTTGTTGAACTTTCCCTTTTACTACCACTCACCTCAATTTCCTTAAATAGTGATAACTTAGGAAACACCAATTGTTTAATTTGTTTCTTCTCTGACTTTGACAATATGTGATGCTGGATAAATATTAATTCGTTATAATCATGTATTTCCAGAACAAAATAAGGGTCCTTTACAAGAGGAAGCATATATTAAAGCATATATTTTTGAGCTACTAGCAGCAATTTTTCTGTAACACAGAATTGATAAAATCTTTTCTGTACTACTTGTGACCACTGATTTTGTGGTATCCTCACCATGGTCACAGACAACAGTTTTGTCCTTTGATTTGACTTACGTGGCAGGTCAAAAAAATGAAGCATTGGGAATAGTAACAAATATCCAAAATCCACACATACTAACAAGTATTCCTTTAGTACAGTATCCAGCAGTCCTGATGGTCCTATGGCCAGTAAGATGGGATTTTAGGCTGAGATTTTAGCATTTTATCATATAGATTAGGCTATGCACTTATGCCTTAAGATGCTTTTTTTTAAATTGATGAGACTGAAACAAATAATATTTTTATAAGAACAAAAATCTAATTAATTGTGATTTATTCATTTTCTATTCAATACGTCTTTATTTGAAGCCTGAACACTTCTTTGTTTTCCTGTTCACTAGCACCTCTGATTTAAACACTATATTCTTCTAAAATAAAATTACCTGTCTTCTGGCCCCACAAGGGATTTCAAGGGATTTCACCAAAGAACATAAGTAATACATTTCATTATCGGTCTTTGGTTAGGCACAAGGCATGATACAAAAACATGCTTTGATCTTTATGCTGTGTAAGAAGTCCCACTGCTGTGAGAAAAAAGAATAAGCAAATTATATGACATTTGGACAAGAAGATAAAAAAGACCATTGATGGGTCCCTCCTTCTGTATAGTTCTATAGTTTATCCAGTGGGGTGTAATATGCTCTCCCTTCCTGGCAAGAAAATACCATTCAAGGGAGGAAGATTCCTCTGCCAGAAGCCAGCTTAGCCAACAAGGTCTGAAATGTAATTGGCAACCTGTTTGGAATGCTCTTCTGTTAAACTGTTGGAGATACAACACGGCACAGAAGAGAAGGAGAAACAGGAGAGAACTTTTTTCCCCTGGTTTTGGCTTATGAGAAGTTCAGCTTTATAGGATGAACTTCAATCTTTTAAAGTTTCCTTTGACTTGTACACCAGTATCTGCTCAGCTACTTCACAAACTTTAGGCACATCTTTTTTAACATCTGTAGCAATGGATCAACTCCACAGACCCTCTTACATGGAAAAAAACCCCAACCAACCCAAAACCTTTTTCCAATCCACCATAAAGAAAGAAGACTTTAATAAGCATGCAGTCTGTTTTTCTAATAAAACTCCTACTCAGCCTACATCTATTCACGATTGTGTTCTGTCATCCTTCATGATCAATTCCCGAATTTAATTGCAAGCAGTTTTCAGCAGGGATCATGTCTTCTTCATCCCTGTGGACATTCAGATGTCTTCTCTGCAGAGTCATAAGCTAATAAAAACAGACACACACATCCATCAGCTAACCTGGCATAAGTAGTAGTCACTACAGACAAATCTTTGCATGTTATTAGACCTACACAAAATCTAAGAGAGCAAGAGCTGAGGAATAAAAATGAGCCAAGGTGAGATTTTCCAAGCTTGCCTCTCAGAAACACAACAAGGACATGAAACACACAACTTCAGAACAGCCTGATTTCTGGCTGCCAGGGAATCACTTCCTGAATTTCCTGTATGGCTCCTTTTTATTGCCAAAGCTTTCTCCTTGCACTCCTTCTTGAAACCCTTCCTCCTGTAGGGCACTGTAAGTCAGGGTCTTCCCAAGGCCGCATGATCATTTGGTGTGAGGGGTAAAACGGGTACCAAGGGCCATCAGCAAAAGAATCTTGCAGAAGAAAGTTTTAATATGATCAGGTTCTACTACAAACTTGGTGTTTGGCCCTCAACTCATCAGTCAGCCCCTCTAAGCTGTGCTTGAACCAGCCAAGGGCAGCTGCAGGCAGGGCAGAACTGTGCCAGGAAAGGATGGATGTGGCCGCTGCCAGTTATCACCGCTGTTATTCTTACCCTGACTAATATGCCTAGAGCTAGGGGTGGCCTTCCCACTTGGCTCTAGTAAGTAGTGTGCTATCCCCCCATGAATGCCCAAGCAGGGTTTATAATTCAGTTACATCTCCTCTCTGTCCCTCACCTTGACCAGAATTAGGCTGTAAGAATCCCTTTGCAAACTGGAGCAGGATTTTTAATTCCTCTTCCTTCCTTCCACACAATACATTTCAGCCTTGGACATTTGACTTTGAAGGACTCCAGGGCAGAGTGTGTGGGATGGGACATTTACCAGGATTCCTCTTTCCTTCTTGTTTCACTGTGCAGGGCCAGGTGAGAATTTTGCTGTCCAATTTTTATAAACTCTGTCCATCACACACCCATGCAGAAAGCAGTGAAAAAAAAAAGCTACCTTCATTCAGCATGGGATAAAGGTACTGACCTAGGGGCTGAGTGCAGGACTGACAGCAACACTTTGACTTTGAAAAGTTCATCCTGGCATGGTTTCATACTGAAACCATTTCACTTCTGCTCTCCACTTAAATAAAGATAGTAATAACTATTTGGTTTATATTTTATCTCTTTCCATAATACCTGAATGCTTCATTCAGGGAAAAAAACCCCAAACTAACAGTGTAGTTTTGTCCCAACAATATCTTCCTATATCATATAATTACCTCCTGAGGAGCTCTCTATGCAGTACACACAAGCTCATGTGCACGTGGACACTTTCCATCCATCCCCATGCTCACATGCAAACACACTCACGCTGATTTTACATGTTCTGTCTCTGTGTGGGAACTGTGAGATTGCAGGAGGGGCTGGTAGCAAGGTTTCCCAATGCTTGTTATGATAAACACCCTGCTATCAATTGCCTGTAACTTTGCCAAACTTCTCCTGTCTAGCTCCAGCTGAAATTTTCTGTGCCAACCATATACTGCAAGCTGAATGCTTTTTGCAAAAACTCTGCACTAAAGCAGTTCCGTGATTTGGATCAGGGAAAAACACACTGTTGTGTCTGTGCTGAAAAGCAAATAAAATCTGGGTAACCTGCTAGGATAGGTGCTATTATTAACCTCATACTTTTTAGCATGGATTTAAGCTTGTCTGGAGGACTTGGGCTTTTGTTCTAAGACTGCTTTTTGCAATCCACATGAAAAAATGCCCACTTTGGCCCAGTGAGCAGACTTTGAAGCCTCCTACCTTGCAGCTGAAAATCTGTAAAACCTTCAGAGCTCAAAGATGCAAAAGGAGCAGGGAAATCCTGCGCAGCCTATGGATTGCTTAATGCTGCTGGTGCAGCAAGGGATGGACCAGCTCAGCCAAGCATGAGACTTCGTCATGGTTTTCATGCTCTCCTCCGAGGCCAAGGCACAAGGAAAGGATTAGTTCTACTCTGCAAGTGGAACAGAAGAAAGCTGGCTTTTATAAGCAGATCTCCATCTCCCTTTCACCGTGCCCTGAAGAGGTGGCCATGTCCTCATCCAGGACATGAGAAAATTCATGTTTAAATCTACATTTGAGGAAAAGAAATGTTTTAAATTTTCTTATATGTAGCAACCTGAGTGTTCTTTCCTCCACTCTGGTTTTTGACTAATGCAGCACAAACATCGAGTTCTAGCACACTCACAGTTTCACTTCACAGACCTATTTGAATTGTGTCACACTACGTGGTAATGTAGACAATATTTTTAAACAGCAGAAAAGCAATGCAAAACAACAGAAAACCAGGCTTATTAGTGCCTTTCCAAGTAGAGGCACATTTTTGCCAAAATTTTCAAGAGTTCTTTTTCTCTGGGACATACGGGATGATCCCCTAAACAACAATTTGATTTGTGTGGGGTATTTTTTCAGTGTTGAGCTGACTTTATATTCAAGAGGTTTGAAAAATCTTCCAAATTCAACACTTTCAAGGTGCATGCATCCATACTTGCCAAAACATCTAGCCTGCCTCGAGATTTTTCTGCTAATCTAATAATCTTAATAAAGCAATTTCATGCTCTGGCACATCTGCTTCCAAAAAAAAATTTTGTGTTATTTTTCTTACTGTATTTCTGCAGCTAAAGAAAACTGAAATGAATGCTACAATTTACACTGAACACTGTTGAGCTCCTAGTGGACATGACAAAAAGTTTTTATGATTGGACACACCATAATATGAAATAAACATTTAGGGAACCATAAGACATAAACTCACTTGTGTTCTTCCTTTCTTTTGGTTAAAAAATTGAGAGAATATTGACACTTTGTTCCAGAAACTTACAGCTTTCTCCTTCAGGAAATATTTTCATCCAATATTCTTTGTTGATTTTTTCACCTAAGTTCTTTTACCTCTGAGTACGTGGATTCACAATAATTCTATTTTACACCCCAGTAACACTAATGCTAGGAAGTTTAAGAGAAAATTTTACAGCTTCCCACATTGTTCTCCAGACTAGTTCATAGTAAGTAGTATCCCTGACAAACAACTGATCACAGATAATCTCCATCTTGCTGAGACAAGAAGCAAAGATTTTTTTCTTTCATTTATGTTGTAGCCATGAGGAAGTACAATTTATGTCCTTAAATAAGAATTCACAATGCTACTTGTTTGATTACTTCCTAGTCAATAAATCCATAATCTCCTGGGCTGCTATCACTATTTTTAATGCTTGAGGAAGCAAAGCCCAGTTGGAGAAACAGATAAAACACCTCCAATCTGTAAGGGAAATTTTGCTGAGGGGCAACACTAAAACACTGGTGTATGTCCTAAAGGTAAAACACAGCACAGCCTGAGTTACAAATCCTGCTGCAGTGCCCAACAGATTCATGACTGCTTCTCCCTTTGCTTGTCTACTGTACTTGCCAGTTCCTGGAAAAGAGTTGTCTCTGTCACTTTTTGTATCCAAACAATATCCCCCTAGCTGCTACACAAATAGAAATATGACATAAAGGACAAAGGATAATTTTGGCTTGCTGACAGTTTTCGTGTCCGTGGGTTAAAGAAAGTTAATAAGAGAGTTTACTGTGTGTACCACTTGAACACTAAAAACGTTCCTCAAGAGGTTAAAAGTTCAAAGTTGAGTCAAAGTCTGCACTGCCTCCACTCTTCCCTTTTAATTATCTGAGGTCAGGAAGTTAATAATACCAGAAATCCCCAGTAGAGACCTCTTGCTCAGTGTATGAACTTTAAACTTGTTCAGCTTTTTTCAAAGGGTAAAAAGTTCAGTGAAAACACAGTGGATTTTCCCTCTGGTCTCCACCAACTCAACCTCAAGGGTTAAAAGTTTAACTGTAAAAGAGGAACCTTTGTTCTCTGAGCTACATTTACAGAGTTCACTTATTAAAAGGTAAAGATTTCAAACAGCAGCTAAAGTCCGAAGTGATTCTTTTCCATAATGAAAATATCGCAATAAAAGCAAGTCCTTTGATCTGTTATCGCTTCCCTCAGAAGTGACTGTCAGAACTTATTTTTCTCTTTATTTTGAACTTTGGACAAGTAATGGAGCCACATGGGTCCCTAAGGCCATGTATATCTGTTAAACAGCAACATGCTGCATTTGTGAATTTGTTCTACATTTTTCAGGCAGGGAGTATCTTTTCCCTACTGAAACATTTGTGGCAGATGTTTCTGCACCAGGACTTTTTGCACAGTTTATTTCACACAAGCTCAGGTTCGCGGTTCTGACAATGGTGAACGTGTCAAGTATAGGTGTTCTCACTATCTTCATTCTCTAAAGACAAAGATCCCCCTGCTGATCCTTTGGAAACTATGCTGCTAGAAAATCTAAAAAACAGTTAATCTAAAATATATCTGGTTTTTATAACAGCTGAGACTTGAGCTATGGGAGTTCCCTGGGGGGTATTCAATAGGTGCAAAGTGCTCGATATTAATCAGTGTGGGTCGAAGGTTTCCAGAAAGAGGAAAAACCAACAAAAAGATTACTTTTGTTTTTAGTATTTGTCCCATGCCTAATGGCCAGGATAAGTATTTATGCAACTGAAATAGGAAATGCCCTTGGCTTGGAAGGTAATAGATTCTATGTGTGAATTTGAAAATCTTGAAAAACAACAAATTCTAATTTGGGCCTTCCTTAGGGAATCTCTTACAACGTGAGTTTTGGATTGTAATGGTGTGAGTGGCCTTTTTATTAAAGAACAGCTTATTAAAGTTCAAATATTCCCAGAACAGCTCATTTCCCAGTCCTGCTTCATTTATGAAGAAGTTGAAGATCAGCATTTCAGCCTTGCTTTACCCACAAGCAAAAAACCCTCACTGTGTACCTGAAAGTGTTGCTCTGACTGATATCTGTGACCCTGTTCTTTGATACAAACCTCAGCAAAATCAATACAAGCTCTCACTTCGGAATGCTTTAGGTCTGCCCATCTCACTCTCAGAACAGAACCCAAGATCATTCTACCCACCTGACCCATGCTTGGGAGGACTACTCAGTTTTGAAAAATGAGGTTTTAAATTTAGGTTCATTCTAGAATTTTTTTAACTGAGGTGTAACCCACACTTTGCATTTCCAGACCTTTGTCAGAGAACAACGTTCACTACTGTGTCTATAAAATGCACTTTGCAACGAACCTGCAGGTTTCTAAATTACTCTTTCAGTTTTTAGTTTTGCTACAGACTTTGCATGACCTGATACTCCATTTAACCTTTCATTCATCAAGTATTTATACAAGCATCTCTTCTTTATCATTTTGGTCCCTTGTTTACACTGTCAGATGAAGACCAGAGCAAAGTGAGCTTTCCTTGATTACTCCGATAAACATTTTCTCTCTCCTTTACATGACCAACTCTTGAGTTCTTTCAAGTTCATTTCAGCAGGAAATGTTTTCTATTCTGGCAGAACTACTTTACTAGGTCCAATGGTTCCAAAGTTCAGCTGAAGATGGTGACCTTAGATGAGGGTCTGCTTGGGCCAGCCTTGCTGTGTTTTCATCAGGCCCTCTGAAGAGGATGCTTGGCATTAACTCTGTGTGACCCTCTCAGCAAGCTCCATTCAGACCACAAACTCACAAATTAACAACAGATTCTGTAGGTTACAGGCCATCAAGATAGAGGAAAGGATGACTGAATCTGATTACGGAGCCACTTACGAGACTTGCAATAGGTAGCATTGCATAATTTTTTATTGGAAGAGGTCCCTTTTGGACATAATTGCCATTTTACTCAACTAATTGTAATTATGCTTAATACCAAAAAAAACCACAGACTGTTCAATACAGCTGACACTGACAATATTTGTGCAAAGCATGACTGTTTCACAAATATAATCTGAGTTCAAGTGATTCCAGGACCAAATTGAATACCTGGCAATCAGACCTCCACAAATTATCATTTTAAATGGAGCGTACACTTTCAGATGCAGTGAGATATGAACTGTTCTAGTTCACTTTTGCTTCTCTATTAGTCTCCACGTATGCCCTTTTGTCTTTAACTATAGATAATCCACGTTTCTATGGGCTACCTTAAACACGCTTTTGCTGTGTCTTAACCTTCAGGCTAAAAAATAATTTTTCTTTGCAGTGAGAGAAACTTCCTATGCAAAACTGCTAACACATACTGTACTCTTTTGAAACCGGGTTGTTGGGGGTTTTTTGATAGTGCATTTGTAGCCACAGAGCTCAAAACCAGTACTTCAGAGTGTTTCTTTACTCATTCCTGCCATCATGTCAGCCCCCTCACAGGCATGCATCTATACAAAAGCACTTCTGAGTGCAAAATTCACCCTCTGACAACCGGGGTAGGACAAGCACTTTCTAGAATAAGAGCTCTGACCTGAGAGCACCATCAAGTTGCACTGGGAAGACTAGAGGATTACACTTCCCACCTGTCCTCCTGGCTGGCAATACAGTCAAGTGTTACCACCCTCCTGTTGTCTCATTCTCCTGCTCTGTGTATTAATATACCATGCAGAAGTTTAAATTAAAACAAATCAGCCACAATTTGTGGTAGCTTATATGCAATCACACATTCAGATCTGTTGCCTTTGCATCAAGGGTGGTGATCTCCCCACTGAGGAACAGAGAAAGGTGCTAACTTGAAATTTCTCCAAAATGAGTTACTGGCACTGGTGAGAAGAGCCCTGAATGACACACCGTATTGGTGGGTAGGGTGAGGGGCAGGTACTAGATGTTTTCATCATCTCTGCACTTTGTCAGGACTCTGCTGTGGTTTGTTTCATTTGCTATTTATTTCATTCTCTGCTAAGTCATCCTGCACCACTTGTACCCTTTTATTGTAAGTCCAACTGACAAAGCTGTGTCCCTTGCCCTGCAGGAACATACTGCCATGATAGATACTGGGAAAAATCAAAGTAATTTGAATGTCTTTCCTACAGAGAAAGCTCTTCTGGATTTGCTGCTCCTCATGACATATTCGGTATGAGAAGAGAAGGAGAGAACATAGATTCATCACCATATGCTACAAGAAAGCCACCCACAGATAGCACATAATCTGATGATATAGCCCCTAAGTTTAGACCTAATGGGCCCTTTTGAACAAATGGATCTTGCCTCATAATGTAGCCCCTGCTCATCTGAAAGGGAAAGAGCCAAGAAAAATAGCTGGATGCCAGCTGCCCACAGTACATTTCACACGAAACTTGTGAAAAAACTCAGTCACAGTGAAGAGCAAACTATCTACAGACAGCTTTAACAAGCACTCTGGGCTCTTCCTATTCTTTTATTGTAGCGTTTTCATGTCTGTTATTTTACTGGGCTGGACCCACTTAATAAATGATTATAATATGTTGTAAGGAAATGATCAGATTAGCTGTCTGATAGCTACAAAGGTGATGTGAAAAGGGAAAGAGCCTCCCCTTCCACACCCAAATCCTTCTGCAGGTGATTCATTTGCAATCTCTGTAGCCACAAACAATGAATCTTACAGGAATGGTAGGATTAATGTTAATTTTCTAATTCAGAGGAGAGAAAATCTCTTCTCCCCGTATGAGTACAGAAGCTCCTGAGCTCAGACTCTGGTGTGCTGACCACAATTAGGCTCACAGTTACATGCCAAAATTACGTCCTATCACACCAAGAGAAATGAAAGGTCATAAAACTCACAGTTTTCAAATAATCCCTCAAGACCCAGACCCCTAAAGTACTAAGCCTTTTGTCCTTTCAAGAACAGCAACAAATGGAAATTCTTCAGTGTGTGAAAAACGTCTGCAGCAAGCTTTGCAAATGAAAACACATGGCACGGCTCTCATCCCCCATGCAGGGAGCACACATGGAGCGAACAACTTGGTCCAGCTTGGAACGTACTGGCCATCGAAACACAGTTTCTTCTAAAGATACATCAAGAATGAGCACAGAACAAGAGAAGGATGAGGACAGAACAATATAAAAATGGCTACATACTCTCATCAGAACCAACTGTGGGATGAGTAGTCCTAAAACAACGGGGTCTTTCAAAAACCCCCACAAATTAACTTAAACACACTTCCTTTGAAACCAGCTTGTGTGTTAGCCGTCTCTTTCCTTTTACAAAGAACATTGAAGGTCATTACAGCAAAGAGCTCCAGGCAAATTTCTCAAAGTTCACAGCACCTCATGAAGACAATTCACTTCTATAAATTATTGGTATTATTTGTATATTAGTATTATTACTAATACGAATTCTGAAAAGATTTGGGCAGTACCCAGTGGGGAAAAAAAAAAAAAAATCTGCTTTGAACTATCCAAAAAATATGAGTAAGTCATGTAGAAATAATTAATCATATACAACCCATTATAATTAAAAGTATATTCTTAAATAGCTTCTTGATTGAGAACAAATGCCTCATTAATCTGAGACATACTGACTTAGGAACACAAGAAATGTCAAGCAGAGAATGATGACCAAGATGGCATGGGACTGCACATGCTGCATGTGCCCCATCTCAGAGGCTCACAGAGAACATTCGATGCAAAGGTCAGTGAATGTGGTGGCTTGGAAAAAACTCCACTGACATCTGACTTTTTTTAAAGTCAAATTATTTTCATTGTAAACCACTAAACATTATAGGAGTTCGAAGCGGCTGCATTATCATCCCATCTGCCATTGTTTGCAGTCGTGCCTTCTACTCCAGTATTTCTCTGGGAACATTTCTACTGCTCCTACTTCTAGTAAAACAGGAGTAGATTGTTGCAGCTGCATCTCACCCTATGTCCACATACCATTTTCTGGACAAAGCTGAGTTTGCTCTGTCCATGATACAGGTGAATTTGGAGGGGTGCAATCACAGCAGCTTAACCCCAGCCCTTACCCAATACATCTTCCCTCACAGCAGGGTTTACTGTCGTGGGCTTGGTACCCTGTTGTTCAGCTGGCCCAACACAAAGCAAGCCCTTTGAAAGCTCCTTTCTGGACTGAAACATGCTTTAAAAAGGCTTCACCCTTCAATTTTGTAAAACTTTATTGCTGATTTTCAAAGACTATAGTCTAAAAAAATCTCTCGTTACAACACTGTAACTTAGAGAAGAAATTTCAGTACATTTATATTTTGCAGTAGAATCTCTGGTGCAAATGACACAATTTACTAGTTTTCCTTAGAGATTTAATTTTTTTTGTAGATTTCACCCAGGGAGTCAGAACTGGCTCAAGTGGCAAAGCCAAGCTTTTCAGGTCTTGACACCATCAGCAGGTAGCAGAGCTGCACCAGACCACTTTCAGCTGCAAATTTGCTGAGACAATTAGGCCATTTGGGCTCAACATCAGTTTGAAATGAAGAAGGATTTTATAGAGCAGCTTTGGAACTTTGAAAACTCAGTTAGCACCTCTTTTTTTCCTGTAGGCTATGTAAGGAAGGTGCTGTCACCATGACCATGAAGCCAATTTCCTTCCAAGGAAAAACATCGCCTTTGATAAAAATGCAAATGCAAGTCATGTTTACAGTTTCTCAAAAGAAAGAAAACTTTCTGAAAAAAAAAATCATATGTAGAGAAAATTTGGATTTTTCTGCAAAGTTGTTTGCTGGTTCACAAACAGCTCCACTGTACTAACATTGTCCCTCTGGCTGAACTGCAGCAGTGGGTCACAGGAGCTATCTCGTGAGCTATTTATGGGAGCTCATGATGATCTGTCTCCTATCTTGCTTCTCCTCTATGCTCCAGAATGTATTCCTATTATACAGAGAGAAGTTCAGGAGATTTGTTGGACAGGGGTTAAACCTGCTACTCGTTCAAAATGATTTAAAATTTATTCCAATTCAATTTCTGTGCAGTGTAAACTGAACAGATATGTATGAAATCATGTTTAAATAGCCTGAAAAGCAGTTTTACAGACAAAAAAAAAATTATAAGCATGGGGGAGTGTCTTGCGTGCACCAGCTGTCTGATCAGAGGATAATTCAATATAGCATAATTTACCTTTTATATTTAACCAACAGGATTTCAGAAAAAAAGTACTCAAAATCTCATTGAAAGCTTAATTTTAATGAGAAACATTGAAGTTATGCTTTGCCAAATAATTCTGAACAACAAATGCCTCAAAGGACACCACAGACTTCAGTGAGCTATTCCATGGACAGAAAAGATTCATATCCATTAAATAAAGTACTCATTGAATGTTAAGTTCTACCAACTCTGGATATTCACCTTCATTTTTCAGTAACATACTTAAAAATGTTTAAGTACATATTCCTAGAATAGTACCATAATTGGATCATGGTGTTTATTTTACTGTAGTTCATTCATTTGTCCCTTATGCTTTCCCAGCCTGGCAGCTCCCTTTGGGGAGAGGCTTAGTTCCCAATACTCATCATTATAGAGGCTGCTAAGTTTTTACTGGTGATCAGAAAAATGGGAAAAAATTGTCAGGAATAATGTATTCTGAGAATACTTGGGTGTAGGTGAAAAGATTCCCAGAAAAAGTTGTGCAGTTCCACACTGTCAGGTAAAATGTGAGACCACAACAGGGTAGCTATGAGTTTATTGATTACAGATCTACACTGTGGTCAGCACGAGAGCCCAAATAACCATGCAGAGAATGGCAGGGAAAAAGTGGATGACTGAGTCTGTCCAGTCAGGACACAACAGGGTTCAACTTATACAATTTTTCCTTTTAGCAGCAGATCACATACATCATGCCTACGTGGTTCTAGAGCAAACAAAACAGCGTGGCAATAAATAGAGGCTGGGGTCACTGTGACCTGACGATCAGCAGTGGCAGGATGTTCACTCTGTGAACTGGGATGAGATAGCACATGCTGAGCCAAGCCCTTGACTCTGAGCCAGCCTCCCGAGCCTCCCCTCCCCTTCGCACTGGGTGCCACTGCAGAGGATATGTTTTCAGATGCAGGGCACGAAAAGTGACTGAAATTCTGTGACCTGTTCCATATCTCTTTATCTGTAACAATCCCCTCGGTGTATTGGATCAAACTCTCTTGTATCCTTGCACTTCCCTACTTGCAAACAACAAACACCAAAACATTGTCATTCCTCTTACAGCACCATATGATGCCCAGTGGATGTCTCTGGTTTGCAATAGCTCTACCAGTTCATCATCGTCATTGATCAACTGATCAATTATCTGCCACATGACTCCACCGAATTCTAATAACATTTGTCAGTAATTTAAATATGTTACCATATTTTCAAAACACACTTCATTTTCACACGAACAAACTTTCCTAGGTTATAGTTTAAAACAAATCCTCAGATAATCTCTTATTCCAATTAAATGTAATCCTTTAAATAAACTGCAGCAAATTAGAGGCAAAGGTGAGAAGGTTACTGAGGTAAAAGAAAGTCTATAGGGGGATGATACGCAAGGAAACTTGTAAGAAAAACTCTCTCATGTACTACCCACACGTGCCATCTGCACAGTTATTGAATCAAGGTCTGGCCTGGGGTTTTTTTCTGTTATTTGAGTTATAAGGAAACCATATTTGGCAGAAGTTAGAAATGCATTCCTTGTACGTAACGATGCTGCCAGTGGTCTTTGGGTGGATCCAAATTTGGTCCTGCTGAACAGGGTGTACAGCTCCCACCTCTGTCCATGCAGACTGCCCCTCGAACAGCACAGACGTGTATGTCCCCCTCACCAGAAAGGATCAGGCTGCAGCATTTTTAAGAGAACAGTCTGGGCTTTTCAGTTTTAGTCATATCCTTATAATCTTGCTAATATGAATTTTAAGGGGTAACACAGATTTTTTCATATTGAAAATCATCTTTTTGTACTCAACTGTCTTCTTTTTGCTGACACTGTCTCAGAGTTGGTCTAAACTTCATTAATAACTTTGGTGTTCATCATGGTAACTTCATATATTAATAACTTCGGTTCATCATTTGGTATTAATCTAGAGGCCATATACATATTTGTAGAAATTCCACTGCAATCCCACAGCAGTTTATTGTTCCTGCCAATCCTGGTTGACTATTTCAGCACTACAGCACAAAAATAATTCTGAGAATTGTTGAAGTCTTTGGTACACTGTGTGTATTTGGTAAGAAGTTTAATGACTATTGTTATTGCTTTTATTAATTTGCTTAAAATGTATTTCAGCTGTCTCATAAACAATAAACTGTCTCCCACGACTTGCGTCACAGTAACATAAGCATGATTATCTAATGCTTAAACTGCCTTTAACAGCAGTTTAAGCCAATCCAGCTAACTTTATACCAGGCAGTTTAGGAGCATTCACACCCCTTCTGAGGTAGCTCTGCTCTCTGATTCAGCTTGGGTGCAGTGGGCAGTAGCATCTTAAACAGGCATGGTGGTGTTTGCAGCCCCTGGCTGAGCGCAGCCTTAGGCTTCTTTTCAGTGAAAATTTTAAAAATCTAGTTTAAAAACTGAGACTTCAAGTAACATTCCAGATGTCTTTCAGAAAATCAAGATCTTAAGAACTGACTGGCATAAAATGGATATTGATAATTACTTACCTTTTCTCTTGTTCATCTCAAATCTACTTAATAGCATTTCTCAATAAATCCAGGAATAAAATGCATTTTAAAAAACTTATGGTATAGGTGTTATGGTGCCTCTCATTACCTTTCATATGAATTTCTAACAGGGTTAAAGGGGAGGATTTCCATTTTCTAATTGGATTTCTTTCATAACAGCATTGTATCAATAACAGAAGCTACATGGCACATTATGACAGCATGACAGTGGAGTAAGGGAAGACGTGGCCATGGAGTAGGAATTAGGAAAAATAGATCTCAGTTAGAGACTTCTTATGGTTATGATTCATTCAACCATGCAGCCCTTTCCCATGCCACATATTTTGCCATCTAAAATGAAGAAGAAATGATGTTGAACTTGTGGAGTTTCCATACATCTATCAGAGTGAATGATCAAGCTTCTGCACCTCACAGTCCATAAAATTCAAGTGCAAGCTCCTGTGGCACCTTGAAAGAAGCATGGTCGGTGTTATACAAATGCTTCAAATGAGTCAGCCAGGCTTAAACAAGCCATGGTATTTCACATATAGTCCCACTCAGGGTAATAAAACAGCGCTGCATAGAGACCACAGTCCAGCTTCTGCCTTACGACATCACAGCTTAACCCTGGTGTCCTGAACTGTACTGTGTTCTAGTCTAGAAACACCAACCAACAGAACAGACCTCATTTTTTGACCTTTTGCTACCTGATGCCCTTACAATTAACTCACCACAGCTCAAACTTAGAGGAAAATGCAGCTAAAAGCTTTTACATCTCATAAAATATATGCAAAAAAACCTGCCTAGTATTCTCTCCAGGTCTGTGAATAAATGTCACTCAATTTTCAGTTGTTTGTAGCTATGAAATGGGGCAGGAATAGCTGTCTCCTGGCTAGCCATACTCTTGGTACCAACAAAATAAAATCACAAGAAGAAAGAATTCTATTCTCTAGACCTCTCTTACATCACTACTTGTGATGAATTATATTGACTATCTCCAAAACCACTTATGATTTTTAAATACAGAAACTTGTACATCCAGGTTAAAAAATTTTAAAAAATCACAACCCTGCAATAGAAAGAAAACTCATTCTTTTCATATGTGAAAACATACCTTATTTCATTGAAATATTGATCATTGAAAGTGTTTCTATAGCAGACTCAAAAAGCATAACCAGACTATGAGGAAGACTCACAGCTGACTTCAATACTCACTAGAAAATATTTAGCTGCACAATTAACTTTGACTGGACAGCAAATTTTTTTTAGATGGCAAAAGAAAAAGAAAATTAGTTCCACCCTAAGACTCTTCTCTGTAATTCAAGATTGTATCTACCTGAGCCTGCCGAGAGAAGCATGATCAGAAAGAAACCTATTCTCTCCCCTTCAGTTCAGCAGTGGTGGAAAGTCCCCACCAGAAAGACAGTTACGTCAGTAAAATCATGCTGTCTTGCAAAAAAATGAAAAAAAAACATAGTTTAAGAGGGAAAGGGCTAATGAATGATTCAGTGCAATAACAATAAGATTTTTAGGAAGTCTTGCATGAAAATATACATTAAAAAGATCATTGTTATCATAGTAATAATGTATAATTATCCCTTCACATTTATCTTGCCTCAAATAGACTTACTGAAGAAGGCAAGAACTAATACCCTCATTTCAAAGCTAGCATATCGCAGAGCAAAATATCCCTCTCAAAGTTGCACAGGAGAGCACATAGTGGATTCAGGCATCCTGCATAACTTTGCTTTCATTATATAACTCTATTTCAGTAAAAAAAACAACCAACCAAACCAAACCAAACCACCAAACCAGAAAAACCAAACAAAAAACCCCCATATGAGATTCTTTGCAGAAGAAGAAAATAGTGTTTTATGGATCTCTGACTGCATGACATACCAAAGCCTTACTACAGAATTCTGCAACCCAAAGTATCTGTTTGCCAGGCTTCAGAGTCCAGGGAAAAGTAACAGCTTAAAAATGGTAAGAAATGAAAAGAACCATTTTGTCCAATTTCTAAAGTTTTTTCAGTACTAAAAAAATTTATAAAACAACACCTATCTACCCGAGTACTTGCACGTGGACTTACGGTTTATGTGACACACCTATTCAGGGAGCCCATTCTCGGTGTATACTAAGATATTCACATATACCAACCTGCTGCCTATGTTTCCAGACATGTCGTGTAAAGATTTATGCTTCCCATATTTATTGAAAGCGCTGTGAGTTTCCCAGCTAGATAAACACGAACACACTGATACACACGCACAACGTGACGGAAGTAAACAAGAAGGTGAACAACCAGCTGCATTTTAGGACTGGAGGACTGCAAAATGCAACTTGTTTTGCTTAGGACTTTGCAATTTTGGGGGGATCTAAGCGCTGCACCAAGGCACAGCCTTATTTTGAAGTCTATATCTTAAGGCGTAACGAGCCATCCGTGGCAGCTGAGGGCACATCAGGAGGCATGTGCCTCACAGCAACCTGGAGACTCGTGGGAAGTCCAGCATGGAGTCAGATCATCCTAAACAACAGGCCACGGGGTTATAGGCCTGAGGTGGGGATTTGGGATGTGTCACGACCTGCAAGGAAGGGCTTGAATTACAATGAGCAAGAAAATGCTAAGACTGAACTATATTTTAGGCATGTAATCTCCCATCATGTGGTATTATTCAGGAAGCTGCTTGAGCCTTGGCAGGGCTTATTCTCTTAGTGAGAGCTGGTGCGTTAGCAGGAGATTATTGTGGGGCAGGGAACAGAAAAGGAAAAGGATTGAAATGCCTGTGACGTAGGAGGGAAAGGAGGTTACGCAGCATGAGCCGGAGAAGGGAAAAGATCCACAGGCGCAATGGGAAGAGCATGTGACAGTCCCTGTGCCTGATAATGAAAGGGCTGACAGCCTCTCTGGCAATAAAAATCAGTTGTTTAAAGTTGAAACCTGAATCCCAAAGCAAGAAGTCACTGAACATCCATTTTGAAGGGGAAAAAAAAAAAAGTGTTCACTGTGAAATATATATCAGATCAGTAGCTGTGGGATTAAGCTAACCATAGCTGTACAGTTTGCTCTACAGGAATTATTCATCCAGATATGCAAAACCTGCTCACTCGATAGATGGCTGAAGTCCTCAAAAGCAAGCTGGATAAGCTGACTCTGTTGCTTTCTCTAGGGCTGAACCCATGCCAACCTTTTTCAGAATCAATACCTAGAGATGCTTCCAAGGCATCACAATAAAGTGTTGGCATTGTTACAAATGAGAAAGCACCCTCTCCAGATCTGCATGTGCCTGCTGCCTTTTGGACAGGTTTGAGCTTCTAAATCTTTCATCCCTCCTGCAGCAACACAAAAGAACTACTGTGCACTTAAGGCAACCAGTGGGGATAGGCAAGGTATTTAATAAGGTTCACTGCAGTTTCAACACCCAATTTATACTCTTCCAAATGAGATAAAAAGTAATAAGGCTGCAAATCCCTCTAGTAAAGACTATCACATCTCTGTGTGCACATAAGAGTAAGCAGCTGCTAATTCAAGTCACTGATTTACATTTACCAGACATATGAAAGGCTAGATATTTTTTCCTTAAAAAATCAATACATGAATTAGTAAGGGTTTCAGGCACATAGGCTCTTGTCATGGTCATTCCAAGTGCTCTTTTGTCATCTTGTCAGGTGGAAATCAAGTAAAAAATGGTTATTATTCTTTTTTATTGGAAAAGGCAGCAACAGAAGCAGTATGCCTGTTCTTTCTCTGGGGATTTTTTTCACATATTTTCTATCTTTGATTTTCAGTATTTCACTTTTGCACTGATCTTCTCTTGTAATTCTTCTACATTCTCTGTTTTATGTTATTCTGGGTTCAGTAAGTGTTATGACACCCAGTCCCTCTTTTTCAAGGACCTGCAGAGTTTTTAGTACTATAGGTGGGTTCCAAAACTTCATTAGTGCTTCCTGACCACACTAGGCTTAAAAACCCAGATCCCATAAGCTACATCTAAATCTATTATCAAAAGCTGTTTGAAAAAACAGTTTGAAAAAACAGTTTAAATAAACCTTTGCGAAAACTGAGACTGCTCTTGATAGTTGCTCCACACACCTTAGCTGTTATTGTTCTAGATATTAAATATGACCATAATGCCCCTTACTGGGCCTTCTTGGGTGCCATGCCTAACCAGTCAACTCAGGTGTTGGTTTGGAGAATGGAAAAATAAAGGCAGAGGGGCAGGAGAGCAGGGCAGCACAAGTATAAATAGGAGAAAGCATGGAAGAGATCCCTAACAGAGGGACTTCAGCCACTATAATTACCAGAGCCCCAGTTTAACTGTGCTACACTGATTTTTGCAAAACGAGCTTCTTATCTATTAAAGATGAAGCTGAGAGCTTCAGTTTGATGGCCTAGTTCTTTCCTAAGGCTATCTCCAGAGATGCAGCCTTCCCGGTGACTGTAACCACACCATTCCATCAGTTTCTTTAAATCTTGGATATTTCACTTCATATTACCTCCATTATCAAGTTGCTTTGTTCAGCAGCTTTGAAATATTATGTAACACCAATCTCCCTTATCCTCTTGAATACAAAATATTACTATTAATCCTTTTGTAACTGTGAATCTAGGTTACATAATTTCTTCTATAGACTTTTTCTAAAGTTGTCAGAAAATGTAGAAGAGGTCTTTTCCTGATTTGAATTTTAGAACCTGTTTCAAATGAAAAACTACTCTATTGGCCTTTAGGCAGTATATCAACTGAGGCAGACATATTTAAGAAAAACATAGGATGCACTGAAACAGATAAGGTGTTGATAAAGTCTTCTAGGCATTTTCAAATCTGTAGACTGAAATTGTTATAAAACTTAGACATGTATCAAAAATATAAGGCTGAACTTCATAATGAGGAGCTTGGCGGTTTTTTGCCATGGTATTTTACAGACTTTAACTTCAGTGTTTATTGCTTCTTACAAATTACTCAGAAGTTACTCAGGTAAAAAAAGTAAACATTCAATCTAGATGTCTCTGACAAATGAAATAGATGCTAAATTTTTGTGATAGACTGTGAGAAAGTTAACAACTAGACTCTCTATATTCACATTCAGAAACATCATAAGCTAAGTAATTTAACCAGCAATGATAAAATAAATTATATTCTTTTTAAGGCTATGCACCTAAAAGCTGCTAAATGAAAAGTGACTTTTACTCAGTGGGCAAAGCTGTTAGATGAAATTCAAGTCCTGAAGATTGGAAAAAAAAAAAAAAAGAAGAAGAAGAAATGTTATCTTTCTCTGTGCATTGAATTTAATTCAGATTCCCATTCAGGTCTGAATAAACTCAGTGGGCATTCTCCATTTATCTTCAGCGAGCTACAGATCAGGCTCAGGCATCATGTTACAGCCCGAGAAGACATACTATTGTACTGCCATTGTCTCTGCTGATGTAACAGACCTGTAGCTGAATAAGCGTCATTTCTGAAATTTCATAAGGTGATAGACCAACTATAATATTTCTAATTTAATAACTGAAAAAAATTAAAATCAGAAAAATCCATTATAGAAATGAAAAAAAAAAAAAAAAAAAANAGAAAAAAAAAAAAAAAAAAAAGAAAAGCTATATTTTATCTTATTTTATTTTATTGTATGGGACCTGTTGTGGGAAAACAACCCCAGACTTCCAAAGTTTAACAATAAAAGGGCTGTAAACAGCAAGTCTATCTAGAGCAGACTGCCCAGCACTGTGCCCAGAAGAATTTTTAATATCTCCAAGGATGGGGATTCCACAATTTCAATGGGAAATCTGCGCCATGACTATGTCACCCTCACAATAAAAAAGCTTATGCTCTGTTGAGCGGGAACCTCCTGTGCTACAGTTTGTGTTCATTGCCTCTTGTCCTGGTACTGGGCATCAACGAAAAGAAGCCACAACTGTTTTCTTTGTACCTTGTTCCAGATGTTTAAATATATTGACAAGATTCCCCTGAACCTTCTCTTTAGCTGGGCTGCACAGTCACAGCCCTCTCAGCGTCTCGAGCCTCTCTCCTATGAGGAAAGGCTGAGAAGGCTGGGGTTGTTCAGCCTTTGGGGAGACCTTAAAGCACCTTCCAGTGCCTGAAAGGAGCCCACGGGAGAGATGGAGAGGGGCTTTTTACAAGAACTTGTGGTGACAGGACAGGGGGGAATGGCTTCAAACTGAAGGAGGATAGATTTAGATTTGATATTAGGAAGAAATCCTTCCCTGTGAGGGAGGTGAGGCCCTGGCACAGGTTGCCCAGAGAAGCTACGGCTGTCTGTGGATCCCTAGAAGTGTTCAAGGCCAGGTTAAATGGGGCTCTGAGCACCCTGGCATAGTGGAAGGTGTCCCTGCCCACAGCAGGGGGTTGGAACCGGACAATTTTTAAAGTCCTTTCCAACCTGAATAATTTTATGATTCATCAGAAGAACAAGAAACAATCGAAGTGTTCACTCATCATTGTGCAAATTAGCTACTATTGCTCCACTGCCTCTTCAAATTAATTTGCTACTTGACACAGGTAACCCTGGGAAAAAGAAACACCCTTCTAGGAAGAGCTTCATAATTTACTTTCTCTCGTGCTGAATAGCCTTGAAAGCCTACGAAAACCATGAGACAGCATGAGAAAATATCAGCCACAGCTATACTACATATTCTGCTGAAATAGAAAAACCTGAAGCTATGAGTTTAGGAGCAGATAGGAGTGTGTTCACACTGCACAGAAAACAGGGAAGAGGTATTTGCCCCTCTCACCTGTACAGCATGGCTCACTATCCCACTGCCTGGGGAGCATGAAGACACTTCTGGTCTTTTGCTGCTGACTTTATTAAAATCCTCCATTTTCTAAGCTTTCACCTGTAATCTTGATAAATGAGATCTTACTGAGTATGTTCAGTGAGTTCAGTAAGATCCATGTCTAATCAGGGCAAGAGTAACCTGTAAACACTAAAAATGTCTTTTTTTAAGGGGGAAAAAAAAAGAGAGAATGCATTTTCCCCTAGTATACAAGATATTTGCTGGCTATTTAATGTTGCTGCTATGGTCTTGCTTCTGACAGAATTTTTTAAATAGGGGCAAATATCGTTTTTCCCCCCACCTCCCCTAACCCCCCTTTTTTTTTTCTTTTTCCTTTTTTCTTTTTTATTTTTTTTTCTTTTCTCTAAAGAATTGGGAAGAACAACAGCAAATGCCAATGCTTGTGGAGATCTAGAAAAAGTATATTCGTGATTAAATTATTAACCAGGACTTTCTATACTGGGAAGGTGTGACTGGAAGTATCTAGGCTGAGACAGACATTCCTCTGCTTAAAATTCAGCGTGAAACATATGGAAAGTGATACACCAGGATGAATTTTGAAATACTTATACAGAATAATGTGGGAGCCAACCAGCTGCTGTTTAATTTAGACTGTGCAGTGAATAACCAGTGTCACCTGGCTACAACAGCGAAATAAAAGGTTGATAAAATTCACTACAGACAAGTATTACAAGAAGGAAACTTTCCTGTATTCCTCTGTCAATGTAAATGTTGGTTCTTTCACCCCCTTTGCTTAATTGGAGATTTCACTACTAGATACAACAAAATATGTCGGTTTGAACCAGCTGTACAAATGAAATACTAACACAATGTGAACTGAAATAAAGAGTAACTTGGTTCAATAACAGTTGCAGGAACTTGCCCACAATGACAATGCATTTCAGGAGACTGCCTGAATACATAAAAGTAATTTAAACTTAGGTATTTTTTCAGTTATGTGAAGAATTGACAAATTTGAGAGAAATGTGTGAACACATTAGAATTCCTCACTCAATTGAATCTCTGGGCTGCAATTAAAAGCCTGGACCCTGGAAAATAGGTATAAAACATGGCATGCAATGTTTTTTACACCTATTTTTGGAAAAAGCAATGTTTTTAAGAATCCCCACAGAAAATAATTTTCTGGCATGCACAACCATCAGACATCATATCTCTTTGCTTATAAGGGTGTTTTCATACCAAGCTTTCACATTTGCTGTGGTTGATTGCATTCAGTCCAGCATTTCCCACTGGCTTCTAAGGGCTCTGGAGAAGGCCATCAGTGACCTAATGTTTCTATCTCTTCTGTTTAAGTTTCTTTGATGCTAAAAATAGATTTTTCAGTCAAACATCTTTTCTCCTTATACTTCAATTATATTATTCTAAGCCAGTAATACTTTACATTGAAAATATGTACAGCTGTGATACTTCCAGAAGCTGCAGCGTTCTGTTAATACACACCTTCAATTTTATTAAAGACCTTATTAAAACTTAACCTGTTTTCTCAGTATTAGATGCTAAATTGTGGTTACAAGGCTGAGTTCTGTTTTATCCTAGAAAATGTGTTTCTGTAAATAGAATATGACTGGTTATTTTTCAATTGTTCTGTAACTTAAAACACAGCACTACTAATTTCTTCAGAACAACAAACTCAACAAATGGGAGTACTTTTTGTTTCTGTCACTAAGGAGCCTATGTGGTCCACAGCAGGATAACTGAGACAAAGGTTTGCTGAGCTCTGGTTTAGATATCTATTGAATGACAACAAAGACCATGGTCTTATACTTGCAAACTGCTGATAATCTGAACTAAAGCAGACCAGCATTAGACAGCATTTGACCAGTGAGTTCATATGACACATGCCATGATGCTCCCTACATAAACTGAACTGATATGCTCTGAGGATACAATTACACTTACGATCCTAAAATACATAACCTTGGAGAGAGTTCCTAGGAAGGAAAAGAAGAAAAATGAGTAATCAACATTTCCTCTGGGAAAACAATCTCACTTTAGTCTGCAGTCTCCACCAAATATTCCCACAACCAACTTTAGCCTGCTTGAGAGGTTCACAAACAAGTCTAAAAAGTACTCTTAAAAACCCCAAGCAAATAAATAAATCATAACCAAACCAAAACCAAACAAAACAGATCACATATTTATTTTACCATCTAATGACAAGCACTAGTACTACATTACCTGGCAAAACTAGATGTATTTGTGAATCTGTGAAGCACAAGTTTCTTTCTGAGATCTCAGGACTTGGATTTTACTTTTAACCACTTATGACTCTGTCTCAAGTTTGTATTCAGACATATGGAATTGGAGAATTAATTTTTGCCCGATCTCTAGTATGTAAAGTTGTACTTTGAACCAGCCACAAGAAAAGAGACCACATGAGTGGCTAAAAGAAGTGGTATTATATTATACTAAAATTACTAGTCCACACAGAATTATGATACAGGCAACAATTACTGGAAGATACCACTAAAATCCAGTTTATACTTCAGTATCAGAGTTTAGAAAGTTTCCATCTTAGTTTCCAGCACACTTCTCTCTTAATACTTGCACAGCACTGTTTTCCTTTCCATCCATGACCTGTCTCAGAATTTTTCTGCTTGTTCACTCTTTTCTGTTGAGAAGTACATCTAAAATACTTAATCCAGATTTGACTCTTCTGAAATTTAAATCTGAGCTTAAATTTGAGTGAGAAATTTTAAAATGCTGATTTTTTTTTTCTCTCACACTAAGACCAAATAAATTGTTCCTTCAACGTGGTTGTTCAGATCCAAAGTGCTTCTCAAAAACCTGAGGCAGTCTTTAGAAGGATTAAAAAACTATAACAGGATAACCCCTCAGAAATCAATAAACAAACATCTAATAATGTAATGCACACCACTCAACTTTTCTATATCAGGTGAAACAGTTCTCAGTAATTGAATTTACCTCAGATCCTTTAGGAATGTTGATGATTCACACAGCTGCCTGAAATTAAAAATTGGAATATGATTCTAAGTAATTTTATTTAATACACAATAGAAATATATCACTGAAAGACTCGTGTCAAGGGTCCTACAGCATCTTATCTAAAAGGATTGTGATGAATTTTCACTTGATTCAGCAGTTGCCTATGTTTTTATTACTAAAGCCTCCAAAATACCTGGTGAAAGCACCACTGACATAATGAAGTATCACACAGTGTGAGTGGTGCTGCATACTAAAGGAGACTCAGGCTGGGGGATGTCTCCAGCGCAAAACTCTCAGGCCAATTCTCTGCTGACCTACTTCTGCTTTCTCTGCACTTTAACATGGCACTGAAGGCCCTGCTCTCTAATTCCTGACCCTACAGCTGTACTGGAGGGGAAAAGAAAGTAAAATGTTGTATTTCAGTTTTTCATTCTTCAAAGAATATTAATTTTTTTCCTATGGAGCTACTACTTGAAGATAGGAAAGCAAGGAATGACCTGGTAGGATTGTACTATTAACTATTGTCCATTGAAATAAATCTGTGCTTTTTTTCCACAGAAAATGCAGTTTTACAAAAGCTGTTGTTTCCCACAGCATCAGCCTTTCCCTGCTGCTGTATACAATATATTTTCAGAAACTCTATTTTAGCAAAAAGGTATGTTTTTGTAATTACCCTGCTGACTGAAAAGAGAGGCACCAGAGGTGTCAATCAGCTGATGTGAACCAAAGGAAAGATCCTGATGCCAGCCTATTAGCCAAGACTTTTATCCCAGTAACTGTGTTCCATGACTGTGTGTACCTTTGGCACATATAGAAAAAGCTGTTTGAGAGAGCTGCTCTGTGAAATTCGTAATGATTTTTGCTCAAGGCAAGAAGGATAACAAACAACCACCCTTTCAGCAGCCAGGAAAGGCAGGGGTGGACACTGCCCAGCGAGGAGCAGCAGCAAACCTGTGCGGTGGATTCCTACAAAGACACAGCCTCAGGTTCAGCTGCTTCCACAGGATGGATGTGACCACTGCACTTCAATGCGGGAGTTGAGCAAAACTAACAAGGAACAAAACCGAATCTGATGCTTTTAGAAATGAAGTTGTGGCCTACTTTTACTTCCTGACCCCAGGCAAATGATTGACATTGGAGCAGACTGTGACCTGTTTAGACTGGTTTAGTGTGTCAACTGCCACCTGGTTTTATGTCATTGAACATGTAATGAGGCTCACTAAATAAGGCAGACCTAACCTAGAAAACTGCATCAGTCTTCACTTATATTTTTAGAGTGATTTTGTCTCAAATAAATTTAAATACCAACCTGAGTCATTCACTGTGAAAGTCTGTACAAGCTTTCCTGTGCTATCAAGAGAGATTAAGGATTCTAGCCAGTTACTCAGTGTCACTGTATTCTGGCTTGGGTGATTTTTCTTTCTTTTTATTTTTTTTAGTTTTTTTAAATGAGCTCTCATATTACGTGCTGAAAACCTGCAGAGAAATGGCATGCCAGAATCAGAAGCTTCTGTGTTTTCAGGAGGGAGGAAATATCAACACAAAAAGGGAGAAGTCACCTGCCAGCTCCAGTAATCAGCTGATGCTGCTGCTCTTCCCCAGTAACAAGTTAACATTAACTATTTTCATTACTAGCACTGGACTCGGGTGAGGAAGCAGGAATCCTGCTGCACATTTTTCTAAAGGTTACCAGTGCAGTTGTTTCTGACAGGACTGTCCCAGCCTGCTGCATTTCTGGGTGCCCTGCTGAGAGGGCCATTATCATTCTGGAGCTCACCTACAGTGCCTAGGGGAAGCTGAACACTTGCTGCCTTTCCTTCTCCACACTCTTAACAGTGAATCAGCCTTGTCACAGGGCAGGTTTGTAGTAGCCCTGGCTGTGGGCAGGTTCTGCCCTTGCACGAAGCAGCTGGTGGGCAGGACTGAGCTGGGGGAAATACTGTGGCCCCACACAAGCCCCAGGATGGGCCATAACAGTGTGACTCCAAGGCCAAAACCAAGCTTCACGCTTGGCTTTCTCTCACAGAGATGTATTCCTAGTGCTGTTCCTAGTAAGCTCACATGAGAAGTAGGGCATGTGTCTGCTGAAGCTTAACCTTTTTAATTTTTTTTTCTCCTGACTGAACACTTCTTTAAAAAGGATGATTATTTAGTCTCATTTTCGATGTTATTGCAGCATTGGAAGGTCTTGGATTAGGCTTTTGGATGTTCAGTCAACTTCTGGATCTGCTGCAAAGCAATGGCTTTAGGCAGTGCCTATGTTTTGAAAAATATGCAGATACTTTATGTGAGTTGCTCAAACTGCAGTGCTGGGTCTAAACTCACTGACCTACTTTAGCTTGTTTTTTGAGTGGCTGAGTTTCAGACTTATCTTCATTTTATCTGGATATCAAATATTGCTCAGTTTTCAGAATTATTGTGCATGGCTCTGCCTGTAGTCAATCTCTTCTCTGGGTAGGTGGTTTCCTGCCCTAAATTTACAATTGCTAATTGTAGTCATTCCTAATGCACACAAAAACCACTGTTCCAGGCTACAGTATCACCAGTGCGTGCTCTCATCCCCGAGAGGCCTTCAGACATCTAGGGCATTATGCAGTTAAGCATTTTCACATCTGAACATATTCAAACGAGCACATGTGAAAAAATAATACTTGCAAAGTGTTTGTTGCCTTAAAACAACAGCTGGCAGGCTATCAGAGCACCAAGTCCATTTGCAGGGATGGAAACCAAGTGTTCGAGGAAGGATCAGCCACCAGGAGCCACACACGACTGGGCTGTCAAATTGCAGGAGAGAGATGCACATCTTTGAAGGCTCCCCGTTCACAGAGGCAGCTGCCTGAACTCTGTCAGTTCACTTCATTTGTTGGAAAACATGGCCCCAGATCTTGGTTCCTGGTGGGCAGATGTTGCTATTCCCGTGTGTGCTCCCATCCTCTTCCTGGGAGCCGACTGTCGGCATCTCCGCTCCGCGACACACACCAACTGTTATCACAAGTCTTCCTTGCGAGGAATTTTCATGCTTCTCCGCAAATGCAGTTGAGCAGACTTAACTTTCACCAACGTGAAACAAGAGCAACAGTTTCAGGCATTCAGAAACTTCCGCTCCCTTCGCTGGGTGCGTTTCAGTCTCTGTCACGTGCTGGGTTTGTGGAGTGGCTGAGATTGCCCCCCAGATGGTGACACGGATGATTGGCTGTGCTGCCATTTCTCCACACATGGCATACCTTGCTCTAGGAGAGAAAGGACTGTGGAGCCCTTAGCTGGAAGCCAGCATCAGCTTGTGCACTGTCTCCTGTACTGTGCTAGCATCTCATTCCAAATATCTCCATGACAGCTCTAGCAGGTTCGCATTTCCTTAGACTGCCTTGACTCTGAGTAGCTCATAGATGTGGGCACAGTGTAGATGCCACACCAGTCACAGTATTTTTACTTTGTCCTAGCAACACCTCAAGACTCTGTGTTGGTGGCGATCCAGCTGGCTGCCAGGTTTTATTGAGTCATTGGCGGAGGAGAGCTGCCATCAGCAGAAGTGCTCTCCTCACGCCCCATCTCCTCCTTTCTGAGCAATGCCCAAGTGCCCCTGGGAGTCCTGGCTCCCAGAGCCCTCTCCTGTGACACGACACAGTTCTTCTGTTCTCCCAGGACAGGAGGAAGTGCCCACACCCAGCACGTGTTTGGTTTTAGTGTGTGCATCAAACCTGACCGGGTCAGAGCAGCAGCATGACCCAGCCAGAGCAGAACATCAGTACACTCGGCGCCAGGATAAGAGGGTGCAAACGGCTTTGACACGATCCAGGCAGGCCCAAAATAATCTCAGCTCTTGGCAGAGCTGACACAATTTGTATGAGGAGACTTCAGGCTAGTCAGACCTCATCAGGAGGCACAACAGATCTGCTTTTTAAAAATGCATTTGAAATGTTTGGTAAGTTCCTCTTCTTCAGCTTGGGGCTGTTCCCCCCGCCCTTCATTTTTGGATTTACAAAAGTATGTCAGCAGATAGCACACAAACTGCATGCAAATTCCATATATTTTCCAGATGTTTGGAATAAATATGGCTCTCAGATGCCACCACCAGACGCCCCACCTGGGCCCCTGCCCTGTGCTCTGCCTGAACAAGGAGAATTGCCTCCTCTGAGTGCACGACAGACATTATTTTTCCTACTCCCATCACGGCACAGGGCCACTCCAACAGGGCACGTTGGAGCCTCATGGCCAGTCCCGTCCCACCATCTCCACAGGGAGAAGAGGTGGCTCGGGAGCAGCACCAGCTCTGCCAAGGGAGGCAAGGGACAGTGACAGCCTGTCCTGCTGCCAGGGCCTTGCCCCATGCACCAACAGCCCTGGTTATACGTATTTTTACACAAAGAACTGCACAGAAGAAAATAATGGAAATTTAGCACCAGCAAGGACTTATCCTGGCCCATAACCTGATGGTCAACACAAATATGGTACAGCAACAGAGCCTGCTCCTCTGCTTCAAGCTACACCTGTGTGCTTGCAGAAGTAGGAGTTAATGAGTTTACTTAAAATCCTTCTCCTGGTAAAATCCCTTCTCCCTTCAATGTAGATGTTGCACCATGCCAGATGCAAACCCTTGCTGCACAGAAGCCCTGATTTTTTTCTTTTTTTTTAATAGGAGCATAAGCAGAAGCTTCTTCAGCAAACCATAAAGTTCTAAAAATATGTATGTTACGAATGCTTGCCCACTGCTCCTGCAGATACTTGGTTTCCCGAAAGGGCTGCACAGGACACGGGGCTGGGCAGCTACAGGCTCTGGAGACAGACCCTGGTGCTGTGCCTTCCTCTGGATCATTGCCTTCTGTCCTGGAACCAATTGCTTGTCTACAAAAACAGGTGATGGTCTGATTAAAACAAAACATAGAAAGATTTATTACCCCTCCTTTGCAATGCTTGCACACTCTCAACATTCCCCAGTGCAGGTGCTCCTAACTTGGCTTCAAAAAAGATCTTCTCTCAAGTGGTAAATGATGCAGATTCATTGGGAACACATTGGATTTAGGTATGCAGATTCAAAAGCCCACAGCTGTTTTTGCAAGAGACCTCTGGTTTCCCTGGAACAGAGAGACAGGCTCAGGCGCTGCCCAGGCAAAGCCACGTGCAGGAACCAGGAGCTACTCACAGGAATGCCTGAGATCAACATTTCATGGACTCCACACTTGCAGCAGGGCCGCATGCTGGACTTCTTTTAACTTGATAAGAATCAATCAGAACAGGGTTTATCAAATCATTTCTTGTTTACAGAGCCATAATTTACTTTGATATAAAAACATAAGCTCCAGAAGTGTTCGCAAATTTAATGTTGGGTTCTTTTCTCTGTTTAAGCTGGGACAATAACAACTTGCATTAAAACCTTAGGAACAGTTCAGAGTGACACTGTACCATTAAAAAAACCCAAACAAACCACCAGGAGAGCTACCATGGGAATTATAAAAGATGGGGCTGGCACTGGGAGATGAAATTCACAGGCACGGCTGAATTTGAAGTTGTCATGGTACCACTGCTACTACGTGTGAATCACAGCACCATCAGACCACCCTCTGAAAAGCAGCAGTTTCGCCTGCATACAAAGCAAGCAAAACCTCAGAACAAACTGTTCTGTACCTCCCAGGAACTCAGTGTTCACTCTGATCTAGTTGTCTGGATCCAAAATTTAAAAAGTGGTGAGATTTTGGAAAAATTAGTAATTTTCTGCAAGCTAGGCTGGACTCCACCTTGCCATGACATTATGGAGTTGCAATTCTACAACCTGTGGATTAAGTCAGAAGCACCAGAAACAAGTACCTTGTCTATGGCAATAATAAAAATGAGCAGAATCCCTGTCAGTAATCAATGCTTTTATTGCTATTAGCCCTTTTGTGCTCTGCTACACATTGTAGCGTGGATAATCCATCACTATCTTGTTAAACTTATTTTGCAAATTTTTACTTGAATATGTGGGCTAAGGTTTGTTCCCTTTATTGCTATGCTCCTAATAATAATGTGCAGCCAAGTGTAAAAGATCTTCTGTCTCCTCAATTAACAGACTATTAAGCTTTCCCCTAAGAGTAATAAACTCCTGAAGACTGGCAGGGGCAGCAGTCCACAGATACATCTTTTTCCCCAAACTGCAGGTTTCTCTTTCCAGGTCTGTGTGGAATGTTCTAAACTAGATTTTGCTAAGGAGACACACAGAAGGTATATTCACACTAACTAACATATTAAACAGGTGAAAAGTCATCTGGTATACAAGTAAATATTTCGAAATATTTCTTTCATCAAATATTTACTCATGGTACATGAATAATCTTTAGACACTCTTTCTCAACAACAGATATTTTTTGAGTAGGGCCACAGGGTCTCTGAGCATCCCTGGAAGAGACAGCTGGAAAAAGCAAGTATGTTGTCAGGACAGTTGAATTCACTGACTTAGAAGCATCTGCACTCTTATGAAATGAATGTAGGAGGCCATAAATTCCAGAACCCTTGCTCTGAATTGAGGAGCTGGGGAATGCAGAAACTGAAGATAATAGCAAACTCTCCCTCCCTGCTCTCAAATGCATAGGCAGATACCTGGGAAACAACACGTAGTTCATTTACATTTGTAACTAAATGCACTGTTCCTCAGTCCAAGTCTCAAGGTTCCCCACACAAAAGGTAAGGAAGGTCAGGCTGCAGAGGTGAGGTGTTACCACACTCATTAAGTTACGCCACAGGAGAGCCGAAGATCACACCCAAAAGCAACAGGGCTGCTCTGTTTTCACAGTGCAAAAGCTAAGGCTGGGCACTCACAGCTTAACAGGTCCAGGGTCAGAAGATGTTCTTGCACAATATTTAAAAAGGATAAAGAATTCCTTCCTGAAATTTATGATCTGAAGACTTGGAAGGAAGAGCATCTGCCCCTTCTCTCCCTAGTTTGCTGTAGGAGCAGCCAGGATCATCTGCTACCTGTAACTTGGCTGCTCTGTGAGTGTGCAGCCCCAGTGAGTGCACAGTAATAACATGGAAAAGCAGAATGTGCAAGGAGCTTCTTCTACAACTTACAGAGCAGGTAAGGTGTTCTAATTCATTAGACTCTGTTTAAAACCATGGCTGTTTTGAACCTGCCCAATAGCCATGCTATACTAGCCTCAATTTGTTATTTTCTTGTCCCTTGCAACAAGAAACCAGGAAAATTCCTTCAAATTCACTACTAGCAAGTCCCTTTTTATTTTTTTTCAGCTTGCTGTGATAAGATGGTATTGTCAGCACTAACCTTTAACTAAGCAAAGCCTAGCCTTGGGTTCTGTGTGGGGACCACCCCCACACCAGGATATACTTCTCTGTTAGTTAAAACCAACTCAGTATAAACCAAGGGAGGCACCTGGGGACTTGGAGTCAGCTCCCTCCACACAGCCTTTCCTGCTTTTACCTCACTACTACTCATTTTTCAGATCCAGATGACACTTCATTTTTTTTTTTTCTCCCTTCTCCAGGCAATTTAATAAGCAACTTCTTTTTCATCTCACCTTTGATCTTCCCTTTTCTTCTTTCATTCTTATTGGGTTCATAGATTTATTTTTTTAAGGTATCACTGGACAACCCTACAGCAACAGGTCCCCTTCTGTTTTCTGATCACCGCCATGACACAGGCCACAGATAATCATTCTTGTTTTAATTTAAGAAACAACACACTCCCAAAATAAGGATAACCAATGCCCAGGTAAGGAATTAATTAAATAAAGCTTTCTCCTCCTCTACTCTTGTTTTGCTTGCAATTTTTCTACATTTCATATAGAAATGGATTGACTCAGCTCCCAAAAACCATCTCAGTACCATCTGTAACCAGTGTTCCTTGACTAGCTCCAAATCAAGATCAGTTGTGATTTTGTAGTTCCACATATCCAAATTATTTCCTCTTTCCCTCTTATCTTCCCCTCACCTTGATCTTCTAAAACTCCCTCAATTCCCACCATAAAACCTTTCCTTCCAGTCCAACCTGTCTCACTTTTCTCTTCCTTCCCCCAGCTGCCTCTTCAAGTGGGAAGTCATCTTTCTCCAGCGTCAAGGATAAAATTCACCCCATGCAGAGGAGTTGGTGTCAGGTCCACTTAAGTCTTCCAAAGAATTTCACCTCAGATGACTTTCCCCTCTCCTCCTCCTCCAGACTCATTCCTTTCACAATGCTTTTCAACAATGACCTCAGCCAGATTCCTTCACTACTGCTAACTTGTACCAGCACTTAATGTACTTTATGTGCCTGCAGTGGTTTTTTCTGAGTTTGTAATAGGCTGCAAATTCCTTGAAGCATGTCTCATTATATTTTTGTATAGCTCCACTCACTCTGCCTCTACTTAATAAATAATGGCTACTCTACAAGAATGCTCACTACACACCCCTCCTGCTTTAAATACCAGCCCTTGCATTGTCAGCTTTCTTAATTTTTCTTTTGTCTGCATGAGTCATTGTACCCAACTTCTGTGTGTGTTTAAATACATGCGCATTCATGCTCATTGACATTTCTCTCCACAGAAAGAAATGCTAAAGTAATCCTCTGCACCAAAATTCCTTATTTTGCACATAAATCCAAACATTTTGATTTAGCTGGAGAGTGTCAGCTTCAAAGATTTTCCACTTTTGTATTCTTCCTAGAAAAGTTCCCCTTCCCTCCCAAAAAAACCCTAACCAGAGAGTATAAAAGCACTGTTTGTGTTCTCCAAGAAAAGATATTTTAGACACGAGACCCCACGTTTAACTTGCCCTGCTGTTGCTGTGAGAAATATATGGCAGATGATAAACAAACAACATGCTAAAAATACACAGAAAATCTTGAACACTGGAACTAAGGCTAAGTGAAAGAGCTTTATGTTGAGGAGAACACAGTGAGGTGTGCCTGGCTGAGAAAAACACTGGCTCCCACAAGCACGGTCACAATAAGGCACTTTCACTGCTGCAACATCTTATTTACTTGTCCAAGCCTATTAGGGGTTAGACCTGCTCTACAATTGCAAGCCTGGGGTCAGCTTTCACAGGTTCCAGGTACAAATTACAGCCAGTGCCCTGTTTCTGCTTTGGTTACTCACTGACTTCAGAAACCTTTCTTCCATTTTCTTCATTCACATCGGCTTTTAAATTTGCTCATTTAATGCACTGCAAGTGAGTTACGTTTCCAGAATATTTCTCTTGCAAGTACATTTTAACCTAGTTTTACTCAAAGGTCTCAGGTGAGATAACCCAAGCAAGGCAGGGTTAGAGAGTGTGATTTAAATAACTGACGCAGATAGGAAGCTGCATCAGAGTTGTGGAGTTTACCGTCTACTCTGTGATCTGTCACTTGCCAAGATGTTTCTGACCAACAGGGCATCACATCATAGCAGTCCCACCATTGCCAGGGATGTTGCCATCTGATAGGAATCTTCACATTCAGGTGCTCTAAATTCAAAGGCCAACCCACATTCTATGCATTTTAACACACCAAAACTTGAGATATGGCAAATTATCTCTCTTGTCTATCTCAGATATACGTGCAGCTGATACTCCGCTAGCATTGAAGTCTCTCTAAAACAAGAACTCTTTTTCGGCCTATTTAGCAGAGAAATCCTGAGACATAGGGTCATAAGGATTCCATAAGCCCCACCTGAAATTTCATCAAACCTCACAGTCAACTGCAATGTAAATCTGGGGTTCCTCACTAATAATTTGCGGACCATTCCTATTCTCCTTTCTGTGAGGATCGTGGTGGGAAATACAACCAGTCATGACAGGCTACAGACAACCCCTGAAAGCAATACAGCTATCTGTTTTATATAGATGCTGTGGAAAGAGCCACCCTTGCTCATGGCAGGAAAACTGCACCAATTCTGCAGAGCCCGAGCAAGCAGAGATGAGGTAGCAGCTCTAACTTCTGCTGTGGAAAAAGAAAACATGGCAAACAGAATTCCTACTCTTACACGAGTCTTACAATTTTGGCTTTGTAAACTGACCTTTGTTTTCTCAGATGCTGAAGCTGGTACCACAATACTCCTCCTGAGATCCTTTTCTGTATCTCCCTCTCATGCTGGACTCTCAGCAAGCCCAACCCAGCCATCCTTCCCTCCAGACTCAGGATGGACCACCTACCCAGCTGCCCACTGTGTATCCCCCAACCCCACTGAGCAGCAGTAGCCACTACGGCCAGCAAGGCTCCATTACACTGCCCTTTGTTAGTACCTCTTTTAACCCCTGTCAGGTCTCAGGATATCAGACAAAAAAGAGTATCTCTCTAAGCACTCCTTTGACCAGGATACAACTGCAGCTGTGTCCTGGCCTTGACGCATTTTTGAATGGAGGTTTCTGTGCTTCCTCACCTTCTGATCAGGTCCTCACTCCAGGGACTGAATTTTGCCCCACAAATGCTGTTCTCATTCATCTGACCCTTCCCCTCCTGGTTCCCACTCCAGAATAATCGAGTAGAGGAGAGTGAACTTGATGCATTCGGAGCGAAACCGCAAAAACCAAGAAGCTGTGCCCTGCCCTACAGATGTTTCCACAGTTGTCAAGAATTTGATCTCCTGTGCTGAACCCTCTACTTCCCTGCAAGGCATAGCATTCCATGCCACAGGCAGCCACGCTCCACATCAAAAGGGACAGCACTGTCTCAGCTCCTGTGGAATCATATTTGCTTTAGGCCAACTGGGCACAGGCTCAAAGGGTGACACTGGCACAGCTGCACCATTAACTCAGGCTAACAGGAGTATAGAAGATGACTGGAAACCAGCTGCTACTTCTGCAGCCCATAATGTACTTCCAAAAATCTCCATATCCCCTTGATCCAAGCTGGGAGACAGAAAAACTGAACTTGGCAGAAATTTATACCGCGCTCAGACTCGCATATGACCAGCATTACCATTTACTGCTCCAGGCGCCCTAGGAGCGAGGCACAACAGTTAGCCTGGGTCAGAGGAGACTTCTGTTCCATGCAGGAGGTTCCTGGGACTGTCAGGAGACATTTTGCAGCAGCACTGTACTGTGTTACAGGCATGATTTGAAATCAAAAAAGGGATAGCAAGCCATATTGTTCTAGTGTAAGCACAACAAAAATGTTTATGTAAAAAAAAGAGATAGCAGGAAAACTGGAATAGTTCCTTTCTGACCAAAGGGAACCAAATTTTCAAGTGCTAGGCAGATGTTGGAAGACAACGAAAAAATCTGTTGAAGCCACTGAATACATAAAAAGTTTTATTTTTTTTTTAATATAACTAGCTTTATCCCCAGACCTTTTAAGTTTTAAAGAGATGTATTCAATACAATAGCTGCTGTCAGTTTCTAGACAATTTTCCCTTCCACTTCTAAATTAATAACTGCAAATCTATTCCATGCAAAAATAGGGGACAATTCTTTGGGCTGTGAACATTTTCAGCAGGGGATTTCAGTGCCTTTTCTTCCTCTACCAGGAGCTGCCATTGTTTTGTCCGTGTTGAGAGCAGCCGCCACCAGCTCGCAGCTCTCTGCGTCAGATCTCACGCAAATGGCAAAATTTGGGATTGCTTCCCCTGGGAAGCAACCACTGCCTGTGCCACCGTAGTGCCTTCCCTCTGGCAAACAGGTGGTGGGACAGAATGGGAGCAGGCAACAGGCTACCAGCTGGACCATGCTGAGGACATTTAAAAAAAAAAAAACTTCCCCTCTCATTTTCCTCCTCTGACCTTGAACCTGCAGTTCTTACTCTGTGCCATTTTCAAAAGCAAAATTTTTTTGGTGGAAAAAAGGCTTTGTGTCATACACTTTATTTCTTTCTGCCACAGTAAGCAGCATTCTAAAATAAAGGGGGTACTGGGGGTAGGTGCTGTTAGATGTCACCACCTCTCTCCTCAGTGTGCAGGCACTATGCAATGCCTTGGGTGAATACTTTCAGAGGAGAGACCAAGACACAGCTTTCAATACAGTCAATGCATAACGCAGTACCTTAGGCAAACACTTATTTCAAAGGAGTTGTCTAAAAATATACACTTCTTTTGTCTCCTCTGCCCTTCATGGGTGATGACTGGGCTCCTGTGTAGTTTAAAGATGAGATGAAAGGACTCAAAATAATAGGTGAGAGGAAGGGGGAAAATGGCATGAGAGTTAACAGTTCCTTACACAGGAGACAGACATCACTGTATGCAAGGATTACCTAAGCTGTTCTTTCAGATTTTTAAACATATTTGCATGCCTACCAAGCAGCTCTTGGTACTTGTTCACAATGAAATGTAAAGCTTCTTTAGATTTTGGTCTAGGAAGAAAACCTGCACCAGTAATACTCCATGATTTAAGTAGTGGTACTGATCTCTAGTTTGTACACAGCCAAACATGTCCTGGGCTGCATCCAAAGCCCCGTGGGCAGCAGGGCAGGGAGGAGATTCTGCCCCTCTGCCCCCTCTGCTGAGACCCCACCTGCAGTGCTGCATCCAGCCCTGGGGTCCCAGCACAGGAAGGACATGGAGCTGTTGGAGCCAGGCCAGAGGAGGCCACCAAGGTGATCAGAGGGATGGAGCAGCTCTGCTATGAGGAAAGGCTGAGGAAGCTGGGGTTGTTCAGTCTGGAGAAGGCTATGGGAAGACCGTAGAGCACCTCCCAGTGCCTAAAGGGGCTACGAGAGAGCTGGAGAGGGACTTTTTACAAGGGCATGTAGTGATAGGACAGAGGGAACAGCTTTAAGCTGAAGGAAGGTAGATTTAGATTTGAAATTTGGAAATGTTTTGCTGTGAGGGTGCTGAGGCACTGGAACGGGTTGCCCAGGGAAGTTGTGGCTGCCCCATCCTTGGAAGTGTTCAAGGCCAGGTTGGTCTAGTGGAAGCTGTCCGTGCCCATGGCAGGCGGGTTGGAATGAAATTATCTTTAAGCTCCTTCCCAAGCCAAGCCATTCTATGAGTCTACTACCTATGACATGAATACACAAGACTTTTGTTTCCTGATTTATCTAATTCTTGCTGCAGATGTTAATGAGGATTTTTTCACTATGACCATGTTAAATAGCAGAAAATGAAGTGGGATTAGAAAGTAAAAGGCACTTGAGAATAATATCTTGTAGCTTGCTATCCTAAGATTCTCCTTCACTCTTTCTTCCTTCTCCACTTAAAATAATTGTGGCACAAAAGGTAAGACCCCCAAGTCATTGGTTCACTACTGCACACAGAGAGGACAGGCACACAGATACACTCGTGTGGGGACAGCACATAGCACCTGAAGGGACACAGGCTCCCTGGATGTCCAAAGGTGAATCATGCTGAGCCATTTGCGAGGCATGTGAGAGTCACTGAGGCTTCTTGGAAAAAAACAAACAAACAAACAAAAAAAACCAACAACAACAAACACCAACACCAAACCAAAGGTGTCTTTCAGAGTAAAATGTGAATTCAGGAAAAAAAGAAATGCGCAATTATATCAGCTACTGGAGGAACTTCCATCTTCCACAGAAACCCTAGCAAAGCATTTCCCAAGTCAAGGCATTCAGGAGACTGAGCACCAGGGCATCCAACTTCAAATCATCCTTGAATTTCATCATTTACTCTCTCTCAGTACCTGTGATGAGATTTGGGCATGGGGTCTAGTCAGGCAGAACTTGAAAAACTGTAACATTTTGCTAGAGTTACAGAGGTGAAGACAGGCAGATGTAGAGAGGTAACATCAGACTCAATGTATCTGTCTCAGTGGCTATCCACAGCTCATTTGCAGAAGTAACCTTCGAGCTCTGTACTGAAATTTTCAAAGCAATTTGAGCACACAAAAGGGCGTGACTCTAGAAGTCAGCAGCAGCTTCAGTAAAGACTGGGGCCAGAGAGCCCTCATTAACTTACAGAGTATCCCACTTTGCCTCCCATTTAGTGAGAAATTTTCACCACCTCCCCAAACTAGACTGGGTGAAGGGAATCCAGATCTGTGCTGTGAAAGAGGACACAGTTTTTTCTCCATCTCTCCCCAACACATCACAATGCACTGAAGGCACACACTGACTTTAACTGTGGAAGCAGGCATCAGGTCTATCTAACTGGCATATTCACAAGTCAATTATGTTTGTTTTGCATTCAGCTAAATTCTGAGTAATTTAACCAGAAAAGTAATCTGGAAATAGTGACAAACCTCTTTATTCATTAAGAGCAAGCATTCCCTAGAAAGCCAAATCAAAGTGGGCTGCTGTGAGCTTGGATCAGCATATGCTCCTTCATTAGCAGCACTGATAGTTACCAGCAGAGAGGATTTTTATGCCTCAAGTTTGTGCCATGCTCCCTTTGAGTCACTCTGACAATCAAAAGGAAATAAAAATATTAGCAATTATTGCCTGCATATCCTAGCCACTGCTCTAGGCTCACATCAAGTCCCTACAGACATTCCCATGGGTGTATTCCACAGCCCTAATGTGCCAAGCTGTGCCATACAGCAGAACAGTCATTGTATTCTTTAGTTTCAAACCCACATTTTTCTTGGCAAGTTTACAGTCAATGCAGAATAATTTGCTTCACTTTTCTTACGCAAAAACATGTTTGTATTACTGCAATAAGCTTCTCTACTGTTATAAAGGCTTCCACAATGCACGTCCCTGCAAGTGATCTATCAGAGTCTACACCTGCCCTTGACACCCACAATGCTACAGTTCATTTCACTGAGGGGCAGAGAAGACTGGGGTGCCAAGTCCCATGGACACAATTGCTATCCCCCCCAGTCTGGAAATCTCTGAAGCAGAAATGAAAATTTCTTCATCCAGCAGCTGTTTCATGAAAAAAACCCCATCAACATCACATGCAACTTCCATTTTGTGAGGAACAAGCTGGAGACCAAGAAGATTCTGCGTGACCACAGTTCCATCTGCAAAGAGCTCACTGGCAGTGTGAGGCACTTCTGAGTGAGTTCATTCTGAATCACCACGCAAATGCTGTTAGCATTCACTCAGAGGAGAATGTTTCTTGGGATATCACACCCGTTCCACATCCTCGTCACCCCACAGACTGTTTAGCAAACCACATGCTCAGCTCCGCAGCCCTGCTTGTTCTGGTAGACAGGATGCAAGTTTTACTCGGTGTTACAGAACAACTGAATGAATATAGTGAATTTGCAAGAGCCTGAACCCCCCCACCAAGTAATAAAAAGCCAGAGATATCCAGGTGCTCCATGGAACTGTCCTAGGGCATCACCACTGGAGAAACAGAGGCATAGTGCTGGCTTTGCCTGGTGGGCAGACTCAAAACCGAAAGAAACACAGCACTAAGGAAAGCACGTATTTCAAGAAATTATTTCCAAGCTGCACTGCCATTAGAAGATTAGATTGGCTCCTTAGGGATATTGCTTTTTCAGGTGGCTGCATTTTGGCTCAGCCATTGATCCCTCACATCAAGCCTACTTACAGAGAGAAGAGTCTGTGCAGAAGCTGGGTCAGGGTCTCTTCCCTCTGAAGCACAGTTGAGCATCACTGGTGGCACTGCACAAGGTGATGCATCCAAAGAGAGACAGCATCCCCATCCCACTCCATTTTGGATACCAAACAATTAAAATGCTCAGTTATATAGTTCAGGAAGCCCTAGTTGTGATCTATGAACTCAGAATTAGCATTTTAGAATTACCTTTATGTATTATATTTTCTGCTTTCCACAATGCTTCCAAAGAACCTCAGGCACACAATTTATTGCTGAGACCAGGAAGCGTAGGATGATTCATGAAAATAGCTGTTAGTGTTACCCAAGACACTCAGTACCTATCCTATGTGCTTGCTTGCAACTGTACAGCTCCAGACACTGTGTCTGGACACCCTGGAACAAAAATTTTCTGGAGAAACAGCACTTGCACTAATGCTGCAATCCCTCATTTGCACTAATGTCATAAGCTGACTTAAAAACTCCAAAATATGATGGAAGTGCACCGTTAAACCTTTGTGTGGGCTTCATGGGCAAATCACGTTCACTTATTTCACGTTTGCTTAAGAACATAAATAGAATAAACTGAGAAGTCTTCTTTGTGATACGAACCAAAGTAGATTTTAGTGGGAAAACAGATCTTTCTGCCCTGCACAAGGGACCTGAACAATGTTTTAACATTTAAAATTATTTTCACATGAGAATTCCCATTTAAAGGTTTCCAGCTTATGGTCACTGATTTCAAATTAATAAGCAGAAGGGTACTTAAATAAAACATAATACAGAGCTTTGTGAAGTAAAGCTGCTAATCTGATTTAGATTGTTTCATTTCCAGCTCCACAACTCTCAGTTTCCAGTCAGTAGCCTCGCTGAAGGCTATGTGTGCCTAAGTTCCTTTTGTTGTCAGAAATTTGTATCAACAGCACTGATGCAAAGAGCCCACTAACACTCCAAGAACAGAAAGTACACATCAAATAAAGCAGATTTAAAAACCATCAAGACAATGCATTTTTCTCATTTATTCAAATCTTCTGCAGGAAGTAAACACTGAAAGATTTAAAAAAACTTCACACTGCAGTATGTACAGTTTTGTGACATCACATGAGGAAATTAATTTCTAATAAAAAAAATGAGACCAGTTAAATTACTGAAGACACATCACAATAAAACTGGTTGTGGTAAAATCCCGAATTCTTATGTATGGCAATGAAAATCAATACTCCTTTGTTTTACAGGGATGGAATAGTCCTGGTACAATATTTCAATTACGCAAAAAATGGAGTCCTGAACTTACATGACTTATTATAGTTGTATGAGCACTTCATGTTTTAAAAGTAGGTTTGCATTTTTTTTTTTTTTCCCAGACCCTTTTGATTTGAAGCACATTCTTTCACAAAGCTAAAATACCACAGCAGAAGTCATGTCCAGAAGTGGAATACTGTTGTGTTTTGAACTGACCTGACTTGTTAAGACATTTTTTTTTTTTTTGCCAACGCACAGATGCACAGGGTCCCCCATGCACTTTTCATGCAGCAGGTAATCACAACTTTAAATAAAAGAATTTTTCTATACATTCTTCCAGACTTGCAACTGTATACATACATGCAAAAGTTTTTAAACCTATGTGATCATATTTACACTTATACATGGAATATACATAACAAAAAAGATTAAAAGGTTTTTTTCCTTTGCATTAGAACAATACAAAATATGTATTTTTCATTAAGGAAACCACTATTTACATCACCTTTTAAAAACCAATTTCAACATATTATAGGCGTAACAAGTCAACATATTTACATTATATATAAATATATATATAATATATACTTACCAGTTTACTCCTCTGTAAGATGTGGCAGAGAACAAACTGGTAATATCATGTCACTGACGTCAATGAGAGCTGTAATACTTTCACCAACATTTAACAGGGAAAATTTAAACCACTCATTTCTTTCTTTTAAAAACATTTGTAAATTAAAAATTTAAAAACATCACTAAGAGTAAATGGCTAAGAAAAGTGAAAGTTATGGCTGAATTCCCTTTTGATCTCATATAAACTTCTCAAACTGAGCTGCCCAGCTACGTGGTATCAGTAGAGAATACCCTCCAGCTCTCCACCTGATTCTGCAGTCATATTTTACCCACCATCATTTCCTCAAGCTTTGGCAGAGGAGACACTAGAAACCTGGATATCTGAGTCCCAGACACTTCTCTCTGGAAAGAAAAGGTGTATCTGCATGGCAATTCCAAGTCAATCCCCAAATTCAGCTGGCTTGGGCACTCCACCAGGTGCTGGGAACACCCCCCTCGAGCAAGGCACCGGGCACTCCACAACCCAACTGCTTCAGCTCCAGCCTTCCCAGCTAAGTGGGGCTAAAGTTAATTCAGGTTTAACTTCCAAGGGGCTGCAATTGCAGCTCTAAGCATGGTATGGAGACAATTCCCTAACTCACTTCCTCACTGCTCTGAGAGCTGGAGGCAGCTTTCCCCCAGCAGTTACAGCTGGCTATAACTGGGATGTGGTCTCCCCTGCCCCCTGCTCCTTCTATGTCGAGATCACACACCAGCACCCATTGATCCTGCACCTCTCTGCCTATACAGCTGCTGCTGCTGAGATCTGCCAAGACTCCATTTTGCTTCAGATCTGTAGTCTAAAGGCCTAGAGGAGACAGGAGTTGCTGAGAGTGCCAAGTGGTACTCAAGAGATGACCTTGGTTTGCAATCCATCTACAGGGACTGGTGGAAATCAGGGACCTTAGGGTTGCTTGAAAAAACGTGGCCAGCCCTACCAGTCTTTCCTGGGGCAACAAACCCAGCTCCTGCATCCTTCTTTTCTGATGGGAAAGTCCTCAAGGAAAAAAACAGCAACTCCTTTTTACTCACCCATGCTACAAGACAAAAAATAACTCAAGAGCCTTTGGTCCTAAGGTGTAAATGCTGTAAATGTGGATGGGGTAGATTCAAAGAAGACCTCTCTTCCCTAGGGAGGGGGTAACACCAGTGATATTGGAGAATTTCACAGAGGAGGAGACTGCTGCCCTCTCAGCAGCTGACTGAGCATTCCCTTGGCAGGTCCTGCCCTCTCTCAAGGGCCTCGGCGTTGTAACCTGCTGTTTGAGGTTGCAATGTCTGCAAGAGATAAGATTCTTCCATGAACACCATGTCCTGAACTTAAATTCTTGTATATTAGAGTTTACTGACGTCTGTGAGAATGGCAATACCCTTTCATTAACATCAACTAAAAAGAAAGCTAAATCCTTAACTGGTCAAACTGTTAACATTTTAACTTAACTCTTTTATAAAACTTTCAAAACTAAATGTTCAAAAGTATATATTATAACAATAGACTAGCCTAGAATAAATACAAAGGTCAGCCCACTGCTCGATTCCAATATTACTTTTTGTGAGGGTCAGAATCTCTTCTCCACTCTTCATCTCAACTTAACTTTGAAGAACTTTTTTGAACCAGATAATTCCACATCCTCTCACGCTGCATTCTTCTGTGGAGTCCTTCAAGCAAATTATTGCCCTGTATTTAGTCTGGGGACCATCTATTATTCTATACTGTATATATTTCCTACCTATATACACATTGTTTCAAGAAAAATAATCAATTAAGACTTTAAAAGACATTTAATGGATGGAACAAATACCATCTTTTTAATATTTCTGCTGGGTCGACTCATATAAAAAGAATTCAGTTCCACTGTCAATCCAAAATATACTTTATCTCATTAATGATTATTCTATGAGACATCTGAATTGTCGTTGGGCCACTTATAAATGCAATATTAAAGACAAAAAAAATTTTATTTTTATATTATACTTCAGACAATGACATTTAAAATGATATTAGATTTGTGTGAAGGTTTTAAAATAGAAATCTTCTTTGTACAGCCCATTAATATATTACGTTTCACTGAAATAACATAAAAATATATCTTTAAATTGCTCTGTTATTTCTCATAAAAACCAGGGGGAATGTTTTATACCAGATACTGCCAAATATTTGTGTTCCCTAAAAGAAGGAATCTATCGGAGGGAGGCAAAACAGAATAGTGGTGCATTTTCCAGCTGTCAGACAGGAGAAGTCCCTTTCAGTAGAACTGCACTGGAAAGAGGAGGAACTGATCTCAGGCTGGGGACAGGGACAAGAGGGGGACAACAGCTTGCTCTGTCTCATCAAGCCATGAGTCTGGGAAAAGGATCTCTGAAACCAAACCAGACAGGAAAAGAGCAAAATGCCCCGTCACTCATCTCTGCTATGCAGACATGAGATGGACAGAAACAGCAGTTTTGTCATGTCATCGGCTTGCAATGGCGAAAACAGACAAAATTAAACCAGAGTGTAGCTTCCATTATTTTTGCAAGCCAACTGCTTAGCTGCTTGCTGATGGCAGAGAGGTTTATCAGTGAAATCAAGAAGCCAACAGAGAACTTTTTTTTAGGGGAGTAAAAAGTAAAAAGTGTAAAAGAGTAAAAAGTTCAGCAAAACTTCTGCTTGCCAATAATTGATATAATTTAGAGGAACTGGATTTTGTCCTTTTCCTCCTCCCAGACAAATAAGGGCTGCAAATGGAGTTAACACTGACAGTGCTAATGGGAAAGCAGAGCTGCATGGCTCTTCCCCAGCCAGCAATTCTTTTAAGGTGTCTCGGCTTTGACTGCAATTTTCAGTTCCTCCCATCTCAGGCTGATATTGCCAGATGTTACAAATCACAGCACAGGTGGGGATTGAGGAAAAGGGCAGAGGGATTTCTCAGACATATCCCACTATCCATTACAGAACATGACAAAACTACAGTTTTATCCTCAGTGCTACCTGGAAAATTATTCTAAAGCCAGATTTTCTGCAGTGAAAGGGTAGTGCATTAAACCATGCATCAGCTGTTCAGAGAGTAATAAATATTGGCAGATTATAGATTCTTTTCCCTGGTTGTAGGAAGAGGCCAACACATTTTTCATTAAAATCCTATTCCATCTTTGAGTGAAAGTCTGATGTGCTGCTTTAGTACAGTTGGTATTCTTCCACAGGGAAGCAGGATGGTGCTGAACAGACAATTCTGCTCATTCCCTTCACAAGCTTTCCAGCATTTTCCTGACTGAATACATGTACTAAGCCTTCTCCATCACACTCCAAGAGGCATTTTGGCTTTCCCCTTTTAGGCAGGGAAGTGACAGGAATGTGCTGACAAAAGGACTCATGCAGTACTTGCATGGCCTATGAAAATCTGCCTCTTTTATAAAAACCTAGAAAAAACCCTTAATCGTAACTAGTAACTCATAACTGTGGCTAAGAATTCTGAGGAAGGCATTAGTCAAGAGCAGGGCAAGGAAGAAAAATAGATTTTACACCACTATTCTGGCAGGACCACAAACAAGATTTAAAAAAAACAATACAAATTTTGGAAGCACTAAAAAATACATTTCAGTGCACTTCAATTATTAACACTGACGCAGGTTTTCCAATATGACAAGCTAATACCTTGGACGGACTGCTCCATTTCTTAAAAGTTATTCTTAAAATTTCACAAAACATATTAAAACATTTAAAAAAAAAAAAAAAAAAGTACACTGTCTCTATGCTCAGGCTTCAAAAAAAAGAGGATTATTTTACAGGGAGGGAGGAAACGCAGCATTACCACCACCAAGGCTGTACGCTTACACTTTATGTTATACCAAAAGCTTGCAGATCCAAATAAGACTCTGATCAAAGAGTACCCATAACTTAATCTGATACATACAGAAACGTCTTGTACAAATTACAACCCTTCTAGTTTCCTTGTGACAATCTACTGTAAAGCAAATTTTATCTACATGTATTTTAAATAACATCACCAGAAAAATAAAAAGTTTATCAAATGAAAACATGTTTCAATTAGACCATGCTTTTTTTTTTAAAATCATGCTCAATTTATACAGTAGTCAAGTTCATACTAGTTTTTTTTTTTTCCTTTTTTTTTTTTTTTTTTTTAACAAAGATTCAAAACCGCTGATTGTAAACTCACTGAGGAGGCTGCAGTTTATTCTGGCTCTTTTTTGATTGTTCGCACTTTTTCCAGAAGCCCGTGCACTTCTCCATTCACACCACCATGCTGATGAGAGGTGTTACTCCCCATATGGCTGTTGTAAGGGCTTCTTAAGTTACTAAAAGGAGTTTTAAGCTCCGCGTCAGATGTCAACTCCTCTTTGATTGTAACACGAGTTGAACTGTCGGTAAATGAAGGTTCATTCCAAATTTCTTTGTCATGTGCTTCTTGGCTGCTGACAGAGTTGCCACCTTTCTGTAGCATGTAGTACAATATTGGATTGGTTTTGGTCAGTCTCGGAGAGTCTTTCTCATAATCATTCTTGTCCATGCCCGTGATGACCCATCTGATGGGCCCTTTCTCACTGGGCATGGAACACATACTAAACTGGTCGGGCTCGAGTTTGGACACTGTACTCCCCAAATGTTCAGGGAAGGGGGAGCTGGCAGGACTTTTTACTGCTACAGGATACTGAAATGTTCTGTGATCTACACAATTGTTCTGTTGCACAGGGCTTCCCATCAATGATCTTACTGAAGAAATGGTAAATTCGGGTTTATTGATTGTTGCACTGGTTTTGTTCCCTTTTTTCTTGACCTCTGTTAGTATGTTATTCCTATGTTGTGACAGATCTCTCTCACAGTTTTCTGAGAGAAGCAGCTGTTTCAACACATTAAAGCCTTTACTATCTCTAGACCAACTCCTATTTTCCATTTCACTATTTGAACCATGACTTACAGCATATTTAAATTCAGCATCACTTCTGCTGAATTTCAGTTCTTGCTGGTTAAGCAAAGGCCCGTACAGTGCCTCGGTAGGAGAAGCGTGATTGTTTGCAGCATCAGACACATTACTTTTCATCTTTTTTAATGGGCTTTCCAAAGGCTCAGCATGAAGCTTCCTCTTCTTCGGTACTGTGCAAAGACTCTTGGATTCAAGGTGTGTCAGCTCATTGTTTCGGTGACTCCTGTCCAGCTCATCTGCAGGGTAATTGTCTTGATTCTGTCTCAGCAACCTACTTAGCAGGCCATTTTTGGAAAAGGAGAAATCTTGAGGTGAAAGAGGCTCAGATTTCAACTCCTCGGATGCTGGAGAAGCAGCTGTGTTTCTCTGCAGTGAATGAACAAACCCTTGGAATTTGTTACCCTTGCATTCTCTTACTTGTTGTGCATTTGAATTATAAGGAACATTTGATTCTTCAGATGGTTCAGTTTTTATTTTCACCGTCAATATTTGCTCATTCAAAGCCTTATCTGTCTGTTCTTGAGAACTTTCATCTCTTAAAAGCATCCTCTCTTTCTTTTCACTTTTACCTTTATTGGGAGTTCCCAGAAGCAGCTGAAGGACAGTGCGCCTTTCAAGGAGATTTTCTATTTCCGAACCTGGAAGTCCTTGTTCAGCGGGTGCGGGCTGACAACTGAATATTTTGTTATTTTCTTCATGCATACTCAATTTATTCGTAAGCAGAGGGCTGTTCAATCTATCAATCAAGCCCACAGGTTTATCCATGTTCCCTGCCAGCAGCTGTTTGCTAGCTCTTTGTTCCTCACTCGACATGGAAGTCTGCATGCCGCACTGAGCCAGGTTCTGCAGCAGTTTGCTGGCACTGAATGCCGAGGAGTTCTGGGGACTATCGGTCCTGCTCAGCTTAGCTCCTTGTATTTCTTTGCTTTTGGACAGGTCTATCAAGTGTTTAGATGCGGGATTCATCAGTCTGTCCGGCTGGATGCTGCAGGCGTAGGGCGGCGAGCTCCGCTTGACAGCCAGCGACTGGTGTGAGAGATTTATGGGAGAGTCGGCTTTTGTAGAAGCCAGCAAAGGTGGAGTGCTTAACGGAGTCATGCGGTTGGCACTGGGACTGTCAGTAACAGGAGTCCTTTTCCCAGTCTGTACAGTGAATTTTGCCACATCAGCTGTACTGTGTGGTCCCTGAGGGTCATTACTCTTGTCTACCTGTTCTTCACTCTTATGCCCAAGTAACAGCTGAAGTAGTGTTACTTTCTGGTGGGGATTCAGGTTAGAAGCTTTCGGAGTGTCTTTCTCTTCCTTGTTCCCTGAACAGGAAACTTTTGGATCCCAGTTATGAAGCAAGGACTGAGTCAGGTTATCCAGTGATGCAGGTGGCCCTGCATCTGGTTTATCTGTCCTCTGCTTAAAGGATAGGTCTATAGGAAGACAGTTAGAATGGGAGCTTTCATCATCACTGCTGTCTTCTGTAAAACTGGGATTGTTGTCTGAATACTCATCAACAGTTGTTGGTGTGCTGCTGTCTTCGAAAATGCTGGCTCTCTCACTCTGCTCACGCCCTTTCACGTGCTTGGTGGTATTCTGGCTTTTCAGCAGATGTAAGAGCAAACTGTTGCTGGGAGATGTTTTCACGTTACTCCTTTCCACAGTACTTTTGTATCCCACAGTTTTGGGAGGTGAATGCATGATTCCCACCGAACTCTGAAATGGTGCCATATTGCCTTTGCTAGCGACTGTTTTGGGGGATGATCCTGCTTGACCATTGAGATGGCTTGTCATTCCTTTGGCCAAACCAAACTGGCCTATGTCCTTCTGAGCACTTTCTTGCAACCTGGCCATTGCTGCAAGTCTCTCGCTTGCAATCTGATTGGCATTTTGTGCTTTTAAAGCATGTTCCCTGGAGTACTGCTGCAAGTGGGCTTCACTGGAAAGGAGCAAGGCCAGCTGGCTGCATGCTACGCTGGGCTTGGGCGAAGCAGCAGGACTGGATCGTTTCTCTACCATGCTTGCAACAGCTTGTAATCTTGCAGCACATGACAGGGGCTCGTTCATCACCTTAGGGCCGCTCGGCACTGCATGAGGAGATTCTATAAACCTCTCCTTGGGCAGGTTCTTAGTTATGTCAGGCAGGCTGTTGTCCAGCTTCTGATCTTTTGCTTTGCTCTTCTTCAGCAGCGTCTTCAGGTGACTGGATGCAACACCATAGCACCTTAAATCCTTCTCCACCTGTAAAGAATCATGGCTAAGGGAATACCCTTGCTCCTTAAGACTCTGTCTAATCTGCTGTGACAGAGCAACACTCTGCAGCCTAGAGCTGAATGACTGAAGCAAAGAGGCAAGTAATGTGCTATCCTGTTTGCCTTTAGGCACATTTTCAACCATGCCAGCCAACAAAGCTTCCTTTTTTCCATCTAAATCCACAATGGAATCAGACAACCGCCTTCTCTTCGCTGCATTCCAGTCTTCTGAAGACTGCAACAGTCTTGCTTTTTTGAGGTGCAGCATGCCAGATCCCCGATATGTACTTGTGTTAAGAACTGGACCATTACTTTGACAGCTGGGAAATATATTTCCTGAAATCTTAAGGTTTTGATCCTCCCCACTATGCCCAGCGGACTTTTTGTCAACTGCAGTACCTGAGCCTCCTGCTGCTTGATGCATTAGTAATCCCTCTAGGTAAGTTAGAACAACAGAATCCTGGTGCATCTCAGAGCCAAGCTCTTCTCCATGAGTCATGTTCAATAAAAGTTTCCAAAAAGGCTCTGGTTCTGTTCACTTCAAAGACTAGTTTTGCTGAATCAAGATGCAGAGTCAATAACAGGTAGATGTCTACAGTGTTTTCTTACAGACTTTCAGAAACAATAGAAAATGTATTATCCTAGGCAGGCTTCTCCCAGAGTACCCTGTTTGGTGAGCCAGGTTTCCAATCATAGCAATCAGCTGATATCTAGGATATTTATGGACAATGTCTAGGAGGAGCACTCAAAACATGGTTCCACAGAAACAAAGTTCCATTAAGTATTCGCTGCCTTCTTTCTTCAGGAGGCCAGCTTGCTTTTCTTCCTTTTCCATCTCCACCAAGCACATAAAATTCCTAAGTCAGAAACAGAAAAAACAGAAAGAAAATATTTAGGATAAGATAAAATTGCATAAGACTTTTTTTCCTTTAAAAAAAAAAAATCTCCAAATCCAACTCCCCACACATTGTCTTAGGCAGAGATTCAGGATACATAAACAACAAACACATTCCAGAAGAAACTAAAAATCAAATAAAGGACAAAATAGATGGTAATCAATTTAAAGAACTTCATGAAAACAATTCTGAGACAAAGTTTTATACTAAAATTAAGCTTACTTATCATAAGCATAGCTACTATGAGCCTTCACTGAATTTTGCTATTCTGCAGCTAAAAATAAGGAATAGCAAACTTGAAAGAAAAATCTTGAATCACTCTAAACACAGTTTTTAAAAAATTCCATTGAATTTTACTTCACAGTTGTATGAACTTTTCTTCTATAAATGTAAATACACAGGACATGAAGGCTACTACTACTTTAGTTCTTCTGAAGTAGAACTAACAGGAAAAGGTAGGTCTAAAGTCAATGTTTAGTTTCATGTTGAGTATGTTTTCAAATAACACAATAGGCAGCATCATACATATGAGCACATTTTTGTTTGGCAGGGGGATGATATCCCTGAAAGTAGAAACTAAATTGTTAGTGCTGCCCAGGACTATGCACTAAGGCAAAATCCATCATGGTAACACAACAGGGGTGAAATTTGTTGTTCTTACAATACCAGGAGTCATTAGAACAATCATGTGATAAGAGTGGTGAAAAGGTTGCTTATGCTCCTGATGCAACATAAATCCAGGCATCAAAACCCTCCCTTTCCTGGAGGATTTTCACCTTTACACTCTTTCTATACGTGAAACATAAGATGGCAAAACCAAACCAGACCAGCTCTTCCCTGAAGTCTTGTTATTCTTTGAGAGTGTATAGTATCTCTACTAAATACTTCCTTGGATGGGGCAGTGCGGTACAAAAAGCTGTTTTAAAATGCACAGTAATGGCGCTTGTGCTGGATGCATCTCTTCACTTTCACTTATAGGGCTGGTCAATGGCAGCACCAACAGTTCAGTCACCACAGCTCAATGACGAGATCACCACACCACACATGCCTCCTCCCTCACTCATTCAGTACTGAACTGGCATAAATACTCAACATGAGCAAAGGTAAGTGTCCTTCTGCATAGTGAACTCTGCAATTTGCTTTCACGGGCTAAAACTGCATCGAAAACTTGTATTTACAAGTTTAAAAGGGACGTACACAGATGAAATCCTTGCCTCCTCTTAAAGTGAATGAATATTTTATGACTGATTTCCCAGAGGCTAGTTTTTAATTCAAACCCCACAGGCAACGAGAAGTCAGAAAAGAATCAGATCTTAAAAAAGTAAAGAATAAGAACTACTAAATAGCTGTAATGTTAACAGTCCTTAATCTCCCAGGGCAAAGATTCCCTTATTAGATTTTAAGTCATCTAGAAAAACTCCAAAAATGGAGCTATCTTAAAAAAACCCGCCCAAAACAAACCCAAACAAAAAATTTAACCGGCAATGCATTGCAGTGTAAATGTGTATACCCATGCATTTAAATATCAAATGCAAAGCTGTTAGCTATTGTTAAGGTCTCAGTACTTGTCTCAGAAATACATGTCCATATTAACCAGTATTTACACAATTACCTGCAGAAGACACAGTGTTCCTTTAAACATGAAACAACTTAAATGTGGATTCATCTTACTGAAAATTACTGATCATCTTACTGTTCCTTCAAAAACCTCTGTACCTCTGGGTGGGCTTTTGCAGAGTTTCAACCCAAAAATAGAATAAAAATCACAAATAACAAATTCTTAAAAAAAAAAAAAAAAAATCAACATTTCCAATGAAAACATCAAATATCCAGTAACAGCAATACAATTAGGCTAATTTCCTCAAATATTTGGGAACACACTTTATCTAGAGAATATATTTTTCCAGCTTCCAAAAGTAAACCGTTTATCTGCAACCAAATTTTCATGTTTCAAACGGTAATGAAGCCGACAGTGTGCTGTTATTAAAAAGGAGCAAGTAGCACTTGATACGCTCTGTACCTCATTTAAGACAATAAAATTGAAATTTTGTCAGGACTTCTGACTATCTGATAAAAGCAAGGCTTGCAGGTTACCTTTAAGATAGAGTCCCAAACAAGTGCACCATTAAGCCAATATTCAGTACAGCTTTACTCATTACACCTTTGGGTAATTCAAAAAAGACCATGAAAATCCCTCAGGTACTCCAAAAGCCTCTTGCAGGAGATGACACTTGTAGTCAGTACAGTTTACATACAATAACCGTTCCAAGAAGTGTTTTGCCACCTTTTTCATTTTTAAATTTTATTTTAATTACCCAGTGCTAGGGAAATACTGACAAATTTAATGAAATTGGGTTGCTGCAAAGAAGCTTCTTTAAAGCGAATGAAATCTGGAAAGCACTTAACACATAAGAACAGGACATCAGCAATGCTTTTAAGAAGCCTCTTCTGATTTATTGATGCAAGAGGTATTACAGCGTTAAAATCTCACATGACAATGTCCATCTGAGGTGTAGTCACGCCAAATCCAAACCAGCTTTGGAAACTAACGTTCAGCAGGACACTGAGGCAACCATTCAGCAACCTTTAAAATACATACAGAGTGTACAAAAGAACTTCCCAGGACCTACTGAAATGTTAATATTTTTTCTTGAAATTAAATATTTAAGAAATTACTGGAGCAGTGGTAATGAAAAAGAAGAGAAAGTTAAGGAAAAAGGCAGAAGAAAGAGAAAGGAGAAGTCATACAGCACCAGATCTCTCTTATTTCCCAGTAAGGGCTGAACCAATTGCTAAGATCTATGAATCTCTAGACCTAAATATTATATTTAGTTACTGTGACAAAATAAATTGATACGCTGATGTGCTTTCCTGACCACAACTGCTCTAAAAGCACTCTTTTTTTGTCACTTCTACTATCTTCTCCCAGACTTCCGTACCCTGAGAAATAAACAACCCAACTGTTTTGCAGAACCTCCAGGAGCACCCACCGATCACAGCTCATTAAGTCATTTTTTACCTAGACAAAACTAAAGCAGCAGCAGAATCCACAGCACAAATGCTGTAACCTACAGCCTTTTAAAATGTGCCTAGGGAGAAACTGTAGGCACAATAGGGAAGAAAAGGGAACATTAAAATGTTCACTGAACTGTATACGTCCAGAATATTAATTCCACTTTTGCAGTTGTTGAAGTTTTGTTTGCAAACTACAAATATATTTATCCACCATAAAGATTTTAAAGGAATAATAACAACAAACTTTAAGATCCTTTGCTTACCATAAAATATTACAGCTGCAAAAGGTAGTGAAGTCTGAGAACACAGGTTCTAATACGTTAAAGCACAACAACAGAACCAATAGCTTTTTGCTCCTGAATATTTGTTTTTGATTTTTAAGGAATTCTTTGAATGAATGAAAACTTCAACTGCAAAACCTAACTGGAGACTCTAAACAAACAAAAGTCTTTTAGTTCAACCAACAGATATGCAGTTCCTGCTATTTAAGAAATTATTGACAGTTCCCAGTTTAACTAGCAAAATTACATCCATATTGTATTTTTCCAATATCCCAGACTAGTGTTTCTAGTTAAATCCTTTTACTAAATGGAACAGAGAGACACAGTAAATTAACAACACTGTGTTAATTTGAGTAGGAGGGTTACATAATCTATCGGATAACTCAAAAAACTGGGTATTATCAAGGTGTCTTCTTCTGCAGTCTTAATTCAAGATCACCGGAAAAAAAATCTTACAGAAACCATTAAGGTACTCATTTAGGAACCTGGCAATAGCTAGCAGATTACCCACATGAACATTTATTAGACTAGAGATTACCCAAACTCATGCACATTGTTAGAATGATTAACAGAGGTTGAGATTATTCACACAGATAAAGCATTTTTATTAACTGCATTTCAGAGTTCTTTCATGACGATTAAACTCCTCTAGCAATTTCATGTTCCATTTTTAAGTTGAGATGAATCAAAACATGCATTTGTAAAGCTAAAATCAAACTGATCTGTGAAATAAAAATCTCCAGGTATTTAATAAATTTGGTGTTCCAATGCTTAGCTACTACTGGAAGAGCCAGAAGAATTCTCTCACTAGCTTCACTGACTTCCCATTCTCATATTCCCAAGTGTAAAGGCTCCAGCCCACCACATCAACCAATGGTTCAGACTGTCTTTTTAATTATTACAGATTTGAAGAATGCAGTACAGTGATTACAGTGGCAGCTTGGGATCCAGGGGTCCAATTACTCACTGTGCTGCAGACAGGCTGTCTGACTTCTGGTTTTACTTCTCTGTACCCTGTTTTCCCAGACGGAGTAATAATAGATGGAAACTTCAGAAAGATAATTGAGGATAAATATATTAAAGGCTGTGTGTTGCTCAGCAGCTCCAGTACCAGCACTGAGTAAGTACCTAAAACACAAGATTTTAAGTGATTTCCCATCCTTATGGCTGCCTGCAGTGAAATGCTGAAGAGCACAATGAAATTAGGATCTCAAAAAAAATTCCTAGATGCACTGGGAATTGCAGCAGAATCTTGCAGTGAACTAAGAATGAGTGGGGGTAACGAGACTTGCTGTCCCAGAATTATTCTGCTATTAAGCTCAATTTGCACACCTTTGATTTCAGCAGGAAGGATGTTTTCAGAGCGGTGGCAAAAGCACTTCAGTGTTTAGTTGGCTCTTTTTGCAAAGGTTCTGAGCAGTGAAACAGCCCTGATCAACAACCCCGCCACCAAATGCACAGAGCTGCACAAATAGCAGGTACTCCAATGGTACTTATGCACGTGCTTTAAGAGAATCAAGTATTTAAGTGCTTCGCTTTCCGAAATCCGTGCTTTGTGTCAGAAATCTGTTGAGATGAATGGAGCAGCTGAGACCTCTTCACAGTTTTGATTCAGGCAGCCAAGACATTTTTAAGGTTCCCTTTGCAAATGTAATTTAGAAAAAGACAAAAAAAAGAAAAAAAAAAAAGAAGCAGAAATGATCAGACGGGGGAGCAAAACTCAGCAATAAGTGGGTGAATTCTCCCACGGCTGCACTCAAAAGAACTTGGGAATCCAGAAGCCTTTTCTTACAACTAATTCATTTAAATAAAATAAATCAGGCTTCCTCTCCTACAACTGCAGGGTATCAGTTTGAGAAAGCAAAAATAAGCTTCTTCCCAGGAGCTTGGCACATTACTCACTCCTTGTAGGCCTGCTGACTGACTCCAAAAGACATTTTAAACATGGGAAGGATAGCCTATCCCTTTCAGACAGCTCAGTCAGGAGAGGGCACATGGGGAATCGTGTTGCAGCAGCAGGAGCTCCTGCTGCTGCCAGGAATTCTGAAGGGGCTCCCGAGACTCCAACCCCACCAGAGCTGGCATTCCCCATCCTGAGCTGGGGCTGTTCCCTCCCGGCTGGCACGGCGCACACGGCAGCATCGCTCCCTCTGGGAAACACGCCCTCGGATAATGCAGGATTAGCAACAGCCACGGCTCCACGGCCAAATTCTGCACCAGCATACGAATGGAAAAGCCTTTTCCCCGTGTTTTTTTTTAAGCTGCGTGCTGCCAGACCCAGCCCCGACCTGACTTTACGTTTCAGACAACAGAGAGGTGGTGTTTTCTTCACTGTGGGGATGGGGCAGCAGTGGGAGGGGGTGTGTAGAAGGGAACGGACCCAAGCCAGCCTGATCAAAACCTTCTGATTATTTAAGCAGTTTTAATAGTAGGATTTTGAAAAATACTTTAGCAAACCAATTCCATGACAGATGATGAAACAGCTCAAAGAGATGCAAAATCTACCGTTTTACGAAAGTGCACAAACCCCAAGTAATTGAGAAGTCTGTAAGTCATAGAAAATCGACAGGAACGCAGAACCAAGAGCACAGCAGGCACAAGGCACAGCTTTTCCTCTGAGAATAAGACACTGGACTGAAATGTTAGCCAACAACTGAGTGGGGAAGAAAAAAACCCAATTGTTCTCGTGGTAGAAGCTATTTAGATTTACTTCAGCTTTTAAGACACCGCTAAAATGTAAATGCCGATTACTGTTGTAAATAGTATCGCCAGAGGCACATAAGGAAGGAGAGGCTGCTCCTAAACATTCCATTTGGGGTGTGGAAAGGGGGATTCAATCACCTCATCTCAAGTGTCCCTCCACTCCTCAGATTTCACATGGGATTCACCAGTACGGGAATCTGTGACTCACTCAGACCACGGAATACCACCCCATGACAACAACGAGGAGCTTTGGGATGGTACGCAATATATTTCAAGGGGGAACACAACAATTCCAGTGTGTGCTGAAACGAGGTGTGGAAATGTCAGGGAGATTTCCAGATCCACGCAGAGGGCTGCTCGGGGAGGCGCGAGGCAAGGCTGCGCACCCAGCCAGGAGGGGGAAAGAAACTGAAAATAAGAAAAGAAAAAAAAAAAAAAGCCCTAACAAAAAACCAAACCAGCCAACCAAAACCCTACCCAAGAAATAAAAAAATCCCTCATCCAACATCACCCCAAACCCAATGAAACCCCCAAAAGAGCTGAAGTACATGGGAAGGGAGAAATAGGGAGCAGACAATTGCCATGACAGCTGAGTTTGTGAAAGCCTTAGTAGCACCTCTCCAAGATTTACAAGTACACTTAAGCACCATACACAGCTTAATCCAAATGTGGCCTGCACACATCAAAACCTCCCGCTGCACAGTTCTGCAAAGTTCAGAGATGAAACACGTGTGGCCATTTTTCATGCTGTGACACTCTTCAAACAATAGCTCAGCCTACCTTAAATAAGTGTTTCTTATTCTAACAAGTGCAAGAACAGAGCATCACAGAAATAATCACTCCTAGATGCAGAAAATCCCATGCTGTTCATATAACTTATGATTCACTTGGTGTTTCATAGAAATTTCAGTCAATTCCTTACCCAGACTCATGCACATAATATGTGTTCTTACAAATACTACTGGACGAATATTTATATTTTGTTCTCTAATGGTACTGTAAACAACATCTTCGAGTGCATTTGTTGATTATGGTCTGTTAACATTCAAGACATGAACTTTGAAACACACTCTCTGCCAAGTCTTTGCTAATCATAAGGAATGAGGAAGAACATACATTCAGCTTACAACCACCACCTCTGAAGGAATCAAGTATTTGACATCTAAACCTGTCCCATCAGTCACTGCTCAATGGTCTTCTGTTACTGAAGAAAAAAAGGGCAGAAACTAAAAGATAATGCAGAGAAGTTACACACCCACCCCACATCCATTAAGGACAGGGATCCAGAAATAGCATGTATCACTGAATCTCAACTAACTTGGGTAAGGGTGTTGATCCAACTCCAGAAATACAGTGAACAGAAAGGCTTTCAGTTAACTGAGTCTTCTTATTCAAGAGACCAAGAGGAAAAACCACACAGAAATCTATACAAAGACTTGTTTTCAGAACAGAGGAGTGGATAATATGCAACAAAACGGACAGCGGATGCACCTTTCCAATCTTTGGTAAACCACTTGCCTATAAATAAGCAATTGAAAAAAAAAAAAATCAACCAGATTTTCATTCCCTCTGACACTTACAAAACCAAATCACTGATTATGCATTTAACTCTACATCAACTCCCCAAGAATGAAACTTGATTAATATACAGTGAAGAAATCAATGTCCTCTCCTGGGCAATCATGCTTTTGAGTTATGATCAATGCATGCAGATAATGCATTTCCACACAACTCTGACCTTCTGCTTGTTGGAGGGATCTAAAGATACAGGCATTTATTGATAGCAGTGCACTAAAATTGTGTATTTCTTGGAATAATGTTATGTTAGGTGGTTTGGCATACGTTAAGTCACTTTATGTTATTTTAACCAAGAACTGGTTTCAGATGTCAAAGTGCAACAAAGGACTAAAGAGTAATGCACAGTATTTTATTGACAGTAACAGCTGTGTTTCACTTGGGACCAAGCATCTCATTGTTATGAATGAAAGCCACTTTGTAGACTTCTCAACAGAATAGGTTTCAGCTAACTGAACACAAACACACAGTAATTCCGGGCAAGGTGGAATACAGGATCACAGTCACATAGCATTCAACTGTATGTACAACCCCCATAAATCCATGTTAGAGACCCAGATGATTTGTGGTTTGGGTTTGGTTTTTTTTTTTAAGTGAGTGGAAGGGACACTACAGCTTCTGTTGTAATAGGAGATTTCAGCTTGTTGTGGATGATGTTACCAAAGGTTGTTGTGGACATAGAAAAGGGTCATATAACTACATTCAAGGGGGAAAGGAAAAATCTGCATTAGCAAGATGATCTTTACTAGCTCAATTCAAATGAAAAATTATGTTGTTTTTTTTTTTTTCTCTCCAAAACAGCAATAAAACCAAGCGAATTTCAAGATAAAACCTATGAAACAACTTTAGTGAAACCTTGGGAGAAGAGGCTCATAACATCCTGTAAAGACATAAGGACAAAGAGTCCTTATCTTATCACTATGCTAATTTAAAATCATTCGCAACATAAATCCCTAAGTAAAATATTAAAAGGACTTTAAGTCATATAGATGTATATGAGAGATATGTACAGAGATGATCATCTGACCCTCATACATAAGGAAAAGAACTGCACCTCACCTCTAGCCATGAGTCAAATCAGAACATAAAATACCAACTTAACTCAAAACCAGTGAAAATTATATTTACTGCCACAAAGGCATGGCAAAAACAATGGATAGCTGGCAAGGGAAAATGTTAACTACCCCTCACTGTAAGGACATATACTTTGAAATAATTTCTAAAAATTTATGTTGATAAAGGTGCCATGCATATTAAGAAGATAATATGCCATCACAAGTTGTGGAAAGGAAACCTTTTGTATCTGTTTTTAATGAGTTCTTCATGAAGAAAAGAATTGCAATAGCAAAAAAAAAAAAAGCTACTTATTATTACTGCTTGTTCCATTACTGTCAAGAGAGTTGAAACAGGTGCTTAAACCAAATTAAAAACTGTATAAAACAAAGCAACATAGATGTGTGACCAACTTTTGAAGAAAGCATGTGATTTTCTACATAAAACAACATTATCCAGGAAATAAAAGACCTATTAAAAAGAAATCTATTACTCCATACTTGCACGTAAGTATTAGCTAATTTGGGAACCTATTTCACAATGCCTGTGAAACCAACAGCCTCACTAAGGGTTTATGAAGCCATGTGCCCGAAGTGCCAGCGCTACACCAACCAACTCTGCTGCCCTGTTTGCACACGTTTAAAATAAGGGTTGTGCTCAAGAACCTGCTGAAGGCGCGTGGCACAGAGCTCCTACAAGGCAAGCCAGACTGAGGACCTCGTCACAGTCCAAAGAAACCCCAAAGATACTGCCAAATATCTGTTTCACAGTTCTCCACGTGGGAACACGGGGTTATGAGCGGCATGAGGAAGGACAAAGAGCAGGGACTCCTTTCACTGCTGAACCTCGCTCAACGCCAAACAAAAGCACGGCCACTGGTGAGACGCTTGAAGAGAAAACCCCACCTCCAAGCAGAAGGCCCGTGCTGAATTTAGAAGAGTTTATGGGTGAGAAAAAGATGTCTTTGTAAGAACCATCTCCTAAACAGAACTAAAAGAGCAACAACAAAAAGAGTCAATGTATTCAAACCCACTGACATCTTGAAAGATGACTGAAAATTTAACTGATCCAAATATTTTAATTTTTATATTTTACTAAAGTATCCTGTGAAGCTGGAGTATAAATCCTATTAAACTGAACTTAGTCTGTCCATCCCTAAAATAGATCTGACATACAAACACAAACACAAGGTCAAGGTCACAGATCAGCAAGAAAGATTACAAAGAGGACTGATGTAAGAGCTGGCATTTGATCAAAGCTCCTGGATGTATCTTTTTTTTAGTACATTTACCAGAAATACCACTACCCTACATTTTCTTCACACTGGTACATTACATGTTTTAAGTATTCCCTACCCTTAAGAGCAGCTGCTCTGTCCTTATTTATTTTGGTAAGAGCTATTAGGCAGCACAGCAAATAAACTAAGGAAAAGCTCGTATGCTAAATGAAAAGAAAGTGAAAAACACTTTTTGCCATCTTTTTCACTCTATTCAGCCATTGCTAATATATATTAAACCACAAATCTAAAAGGAAAACCCACTCAAAACACAGCAAGACCAGTGCTACAGAGTCAGAACCTCAGGTTTTAACTTGGTGCAGTCCAAGATACTTATCTTAATATAACAGTTGTGTATTTGGATGTGCACTTCCAAGCACAACGCTTGCTTATTTATCCTAATTATCTGTGTGCACAGCATATATTTCTCAATTAACAACAACAACAAAGAAGAACAGCACAAGGTCTGTGCAGAACACAATCAAACTAACCTCTTCTGTAATCAGGACAACATTTACCTCCTAGAAAGCTTCTATAATGCTGAACACTGAGTAAGTGAGCAGATTAAACACAGTAGCAACAGTTGAAAGACTCATTAAAACCCAGCTGCTGAAAATAGTTAGCAATGAAAGTCATTTACTGATCTATCCATCCATCCACGCACCGATACATTCTCATAGCTTTAGACACATGCAGGAGAGTGCTTAGCTTTACAGGTCACGTCTACCACATGTACCCTTCTGATGCCTGAACATGAGGAAGAGGTGTCTTGGGTGGCACAATGTCACATGGCATTCAAAGCTGCACTGCTGCCACAAAGTTTAGATGCTCATCGTAATAAGTAGAAATTTAAAGAATAGTGTGGCTGGTACGCTTAATTCTTAACCCCCACTTTCAACACCAGCACTACCATGATGTTAGTCTAGACATGACTGGGAGCAGTTTATATTTAGACAGAGAGATGTGTCTATAAATAGGACTGTTTGTGTCAGTATTAAAGCTTTTACTGGAACCCATTTGGGGTGACCTGCATAGCTCACTCATATGTGGGCATCTTGGACATTGCCAGTAAAACCTTCATGCCATCACACACCCTCCTGCACCAGACTATTTAACCTTTGATGGCTATTTAACATTTGGTTACTGACTTTCCTCCATTTTTGGAGAAGTAGTACATATGCAGCTCTCTACCTGTAAGACTGGGTTGTCTCAGCTACTAATGAAAAGGCCTCAAATGAAAAAAAGATAGAAAAAAAAAAGGTTTAAAAACTTGTCTCTGTTCTGAAAACATCCTTCACTGGAATTAGGTTGTCACCCTTTCAAGCTATAGTATTGCCTGAGCTACTAGGGCCAGATACAAATCACTCCTGAAGCCTGGGATGCCAGCTTCTCAGCACTATGGTATAGGTGCTTTTAACTCTGATAGTGACTCATCAGATCTTAGAACAGTCACTGGTTTAAGATCAAATTGAGTTAAGTTGTAGACCTCAGGGCAATACAATTCTGCTCTTTCTTAGTCCCCCTTTTCTAAGCCCTTCCAGCAAAATGGGAGAAAAGGAGAGGTTGGTTAAATCTTTTTTTTTCCAAGTGGAATTTCTAGCCTTCCTACTTCGTGAAAAGCTGATAAAGCTTCTCACTGCATTGAAGAGTTAGGAAGGGAAAAATAAGAAAAAAAAAATCAGACAATAATTACAACAAACCAACAGATTTTCCTTCCTTATCCACAAACAAATCAGCAGCTTACTCTGAGAACTAAACACACATGAAAATGTGTATATAGGACGTATCACAACCAAAAACATTCTAGGAAACACATCAGCTTATTAGCAGTACGGCTACCCAACATGTGAAACCCTAAAGCAAGTATATTTGGAATCATACAGCTTGTTTAAGTTTACAGACATGAAAACTCAAATGTGTGAAAAAGCCTTTGCTTGAATTGAGCTGTACTACAGTGAATAACCGTTCATTCAGTGTCATGGCAAGTCTTTTCTCAAGCTTATACTATAAAAACCCTCTTTAATCTTCATAACCAAACCTCTGATAAAACAAGTCAGCAGCAGTTGTGGGTTTGGGTTTTTTCCCCGCTAAATACAAGCTCACACTCTACATGCATAACCTGCAGAAGCAAGAGGTTTCTGCTTGTTCTGAACTTTGGATTAAATCCCCCACTTTTCAAGCAGCAGGGATGTGGCAGGCTGCTATCAGCAGCCAGTGGTGGTTTTGGCTGTGATACCGTGCAGGCAATATGTGAAACCCAGTTCTTATCCATTCCTCTTTGGAGAGCTGGAACAGGCATCTTTCCGCACAGTGATCCAAATGCTTTACATTTCAAGGGTGCTGTCTTTTAGGAGGCGGTAATGACAAACTGCAATAAACAACCAGTCAATCCAGCAACGACAATAAATAAGACAGCTAGCACAAACTACTTCTGGTCAATTTAGTAGTCAAGTAGCCCACAGCAATGGATTATGTTGAAGAACTGGATGGCTGTCAATGCCCAATTCTGTAAATGTTCAATTTTTACTTATTTTTTGGAAAAAATATCGTCTTTGGTTATATTTACATGTGTGAAATGTCAAATTAAATTTTTAAAAATCTTAAAATACCGTATCAATGAATAGCGTAGTAGTAAGTTCTTGAACTTCGTGCTTTCTTTTTACTTATTTATTTTCCCTTACATAAGTAGACCTATGAATTTTAATAGGACAATAAAATAATGGCAAGGTTATGCACACATCGAGATCAGTGCATGAGAAAGGCATCTAAATGATGCAACACATATTAAAGTTGCAGACATATGCATAGGACAGATGGATATCTACCATGCTAAAACCCAGTTAAAGCATCGTGACTCCTAAAAGCAAACTAGTTTACATTTAAAATTTCAATATTCTATCATTCAGGACACAGCATAGGATTTCCAAGATGTGCAACATCAGTTATTCCAGTGTTCCCATTCCTCAAGTTGTTCAACAAACAGCAACCATTGCAGGTGATTTGGTTACCCATATGCTGGAATTCTGATATCAATTCATCATCTAATAAAATTGGTAACAATGAAAGGCAGTGGAAGGTAGGTGGTGAATTTCTCTCTGCAAATCTTGTCTCAGCTTTGGGGGAGATAACTCAAAATTACAGTTTTAATCTATTCGCTTAATGATTACCGATAGAATATGGTGAGAGTGGGAGAAATAGTCATAATAAAAGAACTGGAAGTCAAGAATCCAGCAAATAAACAAGCAAAATTGCACCCAAGAATCTCAAACCACGTATGACGCAATACCATTATCTGATAGTTATTATCTATAACTACAACTCTATCAATTCAGCTGATCAGGCTATGTATTATTTCCAGCTTCCTCTGGCATAACAGAGATTTGGGCATGGCTGACAGGTCACAACCCATGTCCTTTGTGTTATATAAAGCCATCTTTCCTTGATGCAACTGGAAGAGTCATTTCCCAGCTCAAGGTAACATCAGTACGTAACGCCAGTGTTTTCTAAATCAATATATAGTAAGGCCTTGTCAATAACCTGAAGGTAAGTTTCACTGACTGCCTGCATTATTACTAAAACACATTTTTATGGTTTCTTCTCTTTTTCAGTCTATACATAATCTTGATAAAGAAGAATGGTTTTGTTCAAATTCTGTTGTTCAATCTCATCAGTAAGTGAGACCAAAAGAACTCCACTGAACACATTAATGTGATTTCATCCAACAGCAGTTAAGACTTGTGAGTACCTGCAGAATCTTATGGAACCACAACCAACTCCGAAATAAATGCTGAAGCAAATTATACTGAAAAGGGAGGTACAAGCCAAAGAGGGCAACAAAGGAATACCAGAGGGAAAAAAAGCCCATAAAAAACCCACAACCCAAAACATCTTCTCAAAAGGACTTCATGCTCTTAAAAGCATGCAATTTAAAATCCATTTGTTGAGAAAAAGCCAGAAGTTCTGGTGGGCAGGTGAACATGTCTTCAGCCTCTCGGGAAACTCAGCAGATTGTTACCTTGGCAGCCTAGTTAGCAATCTCAGGAGAACGAGATCAGGACTACAACAGGGATGTGAAATGAACCATCTTCTGACTTACAACTCGTAAGAGGGGTAAGGACCAAAGCTACTGTGAATGAGACAAAGTTACCACTCCATGTATCGGGTGAGAAAAAATACAGGTTAATAAACTTTTCAAGTTCAGGGCAGAAACTCGTACCTTTCAAGTGTCAATGCAGGATCTTTGTGAATCTGCTTGTCACTCCTTCCTGCCAAAAATAAATACATTATAATCAGGATTATATTTTAATTATATTTAATATTTAATAATTATATTTCTTCAGTAACAGGAAAGTCATTCTATTAATTCAGTATTAGCTCACGAAAGGGAGCCTGTCTTACTTCTTAACAAGGTATCAACACTAAAATAAACTTTTCCCCCAAAGTTGGTTATACTTGCGGTTGATTTGTGAGAGTATCAGAGTTTGACAAATGAAAGTGAGCTGAGCAAGCTGGTAAAGGTAACCTGCCAGGAGAGAGGGGATAGGTCTCCTTGCCTGGTTAATACTACCCACTTTGTGAAAAAAGCTGTCATCAGGAGATTATCTTTATTCTAACACTCCCACTATCCATTTACCCACCATGACTAAAAAAAGCCCCAAACAAAAAACCAAAAAGAAACCAAGAACACAGAACACACCCTTGGCACTGCATTCTGCTTCTCTAAAATCTTACTAATTTTCTCCTGCTATTATCATCATTACTCTCAATCTTCCCTCAGCTCCCCACTTCCACAACCCACACTTGTGTAACATTAACGACATCCAAAGACCATTCCACATTACACAAAACACAGCTGTTATTGTAATCTTTCCCCCGAAGACACTGTTCATATAACCTTTTACTTCAACTCTTCAATTGTTTTTCTCTTGCTCTAGATTAAGCTTAAAATTTCTCATCTGAGTTCTATAGACATTAATAACTTTCATTTCTATCCACATAACCTAACCACTTATTGTGTCCTTTTTCCTCACCCTTTTGTTTCCACAAACACTCGTTTTTGCTGTAATACTTAGGCACCTCTCACACAGGAAATTCCATTATGCTTCTGCACTGCTCCACAGGCGAAGATCATCTACACTCTGGAGGCTCTTTCTTCCTCTCCTCCAGCAGTAAATTACCAGAGCAAAAATTAATCCAAATCCACCAAAATACCTCCTGCAAGACCACAAGCCAAAACACAAATGATGTATGTTGCTTGCCTTTCCTCACAGACTTGTTTGTTCCCTTTCCCTCATCACAGTCTATACGAAGTTTAAAATAAATACATCTGCACCTGTGAGATGCTGACAAGTTCAGCTGGACAGCAATTAAATGAAGCCCTAGAGCAACACTGGCCTCCTAAAATAAGTATGTTTTCTCTTCCTCTTACAGAAGAAAAAATGCATTTATTGGTTTTGCAGTACAACAATACGTGCTGCTGTAATAACGCCGTTTTCATCCAATACCTTTCTTTTGCTACATATGATTGGAAGGGAAGGAAAGAATGATATACACTAAAAGATCAACAGAACACAAAGATTAATGATAGGGAGAAAAGGGTACAAAAGGCCTAAAATATAACGTAGAAGGGTGAAAATATAGCATCAAAGGGCTCCCCTTCTCTTGAGCTACTACTTTTAAAAAACTAGTGAAAGCTCTTTCACTTCTCCAGCTGCTACAATGACAATATCCCTACCCTGATGCAACGTGCTTTCACTTCAGAGGGCACAGTGGCAAAGAGGACCAGAGAATGAAAAAACACTGCTCCTAGGAAAGAAAGGAGATACTTCTTTTCAGAGACCACAGCTATTTACTTAGTTTTAACCATGAAAACAAACGATGACATGGATGAGGAAACTTTCGAGGAGCAAGGCGAAGGCTGAGAGCATCTGTCCCAGGGACTGGCTAAGCCTAAACCCAGACCTCCTCCTATGAAACAAAGGAAGCTTTCTCCATCTTAGCTGCCTTAATGAAATAACCTTCTGAGCCCAAACAGTAGACTTAATACTGCAAGTTCTCCATTTTTTTGAACATAATTCCTCCTCCTCAAATCACAGGGGTCTGATTTACTGGGTCTACATCTGAATTCTGTTTTACTGCAAATAAAACGTAACCCTTGCTTCCAAAGTCGCTCCGGTATCTCTCTACTAAATCATGTAAACCAGAGCTTGCTATGCTAGTAGCACTTTGGAAGGTGAACAGTTTGGGTGATCAAGAATAACCAACCAGGATGCAAATTCCACTTGCCTTCTTTATATGCTGCCAGGTTTATGAGAGCAAGTCTGTCTGTGCTTGACATTAGGCATAATTACTATTGTAAAATGTTTTATATTCCTGTAAATTCAGACTACGACCCCAAAGTGCTTACAAACTAAGATGAGATGCAGAGATAACGAAGCAGAAAGGAAGGATTGTAGGGAAAAAGTAGGTATAAGGAGGAAGAAAAGCATGAATACCAGGAGAAGATAGTGAGACTGTTCAAGTTGCCCGGGACGCTGCCTGACCAGCATGGAGTCCTGAACAGTAAAAAAAGAAGAGGAGAAACAAGATGATGTAGGATACTGCACACTGTAAAACATTATTATCAACTTGCTTCACTAAAATATAAAGCCAGAGGTGAAATTCTAGGTAGCATGGTCCCTAAAACACCAGCTGTATTTCTCCAACATGCTGTAGGAAGCATTTCCACTGAACTGCAGTACACATCGTCACAATGCACATGGATGGAAAGTCCAAAATTTTCAGGGGCTTACACTATTTTTACTGTGATTTTGACCAATGGAACAAGAGGAAGGACTGGAAGATCTAAAACATCTTGACTCTAATCTGTTGCTGAAAAACAGGTGGGAGGGAAAGAATGAGAAAACCCAGTAAATTACTGTGCAGCCATCATCACTCAAGACCAAAAGCTCCACTTATATGGGGAGATGGGGGGTAAAATTCCAAAACGAAAAATAACAGACTTAAACCATTCTTGCAATTCACTTCTACATACAAGATGCAAAGCATGCACTGAATGCAACTAATTTTTGCCAGCTGCTTGGTAAGACATGAATGATTCAAGAACACGGAGTAACAACAAGCTACTTTTTGCTAATGTATCTGAAAACATCTTTCTTGAGTTTTCCACGAATTCTTGTATTTCACTTCAGCTACTTTACTTAAAGCAAATGCATATTTTTCAAGAGCAAGCATGATCCCTGTTCCTCACAGATAATGATCAAAAAAAGCTAATAGTATTTATGACAGTTTTTCTAATGCACATCCAGAAAACCCAGACTACTTGATAGGGATATGTATGCAGAATCTTTGCGATTTCAGGTACTAAAACCTCTCCTGTTTAACATTTCTTTTTTTTAACTGGCAAATTTGATTACGATTAATTTTTGCATAGTAAAGCTCATTCAGCCATTTTTAATTTCAAATTGGCTTGCACTCCATCATGAGCAGCTGAATGCTACAAAAACCTTTGACATCGTGACCTCATAAATCTCAGGAGAACAGAAGAAATTCTCATAGGAGCAGGGAACTGTTGATAAGATACTTCTTCCATCACTGACTGTACTCTGTCAGCTGTAACTATGTGCAAGTGTCCACACTTGCAAATTACACAAAACATGCATCTGAACTACCCTTCCATGAAATTATTTCCTCCAGTAAAATGACAGGTAGAAAAGCTGAGAAGAAAATGCTTGAAGTTGACCAAGCATCAGGGGTTCTTTTCTGAAGAAACATACAACCATAATTTAAAAACTTAATAATAATAGCAATAAAAAAATAATCTTGATGTACTCCACCACCAAGCTGCAGAGTATAAGCAACATCCTAAGTACAGAAAGGACTTCCATAGACTTAGCCATTCCCTACACGCATCTGGAAATAAAATCCTGAACTATTTTGGATTTGAGCGAACTACAGAATTAAATTCCATATTGCTTATACATAAACTGAGGTCATTAAAAAAAACCCACTCACGAGCAAACTAACAAGTAAGAGGCATTTCAGTTACCAAAGACCTATTTCAATCTGACATCTAAATATCTGATGTTAGATGGCTGCTGCTATTTACAGACTGATCATAGTAATTTCATTCCTCCGTTGTTCACCAGGACCTCTCATTACATGCACTGTGTGGGTCTAAGCCATGTTGGAGGCTACTGGGTACTGTCAAAATTGGAAGAAAAAAGAGATTCCGTCTTGGAACAAAACAGAACACTTTAGGAACATCCATGAACATACCAAAGCAGTGCTTTGGAATATTGCTACTCTACGCATGAGGAACAGTGAGGACAGGAAAACATTAAGCAGCTTGCCAAGTAACACATGAACTCCATATCCATAGCAAATGAAGAAAGATTTTCTGAATTTCAGCTGAATTACAAGATGCTCTCTCTCTCTCTACAGTTTATGGATGTTTTGGGTTTTTGGGGTTTTTTTCCCCCTATTAGTGAAACAAAACAACAATTGGGTACATTAAACTTAAGGAAACAACGGTGCTTACCACTAAAGGAGTAGGAATTGCACACTGCAGTAAATGCCTTTCTCTTCCGAAAGAAGAAAAATTACTGGCACTCCCATCACCCTCAGACGGAGATGTATGTCAGTCAAATACAGTCAATATGGGTGTTCCACTCTGCCTGCTGAAACAATGTTCTCTCCAAGAAAACACCGTGTCAGTACTGAACTAAAGTATCACTATCTGCAGGGAACTAAACAGATGAATGACGGCATTATGATCCAAAACATAATTCCACCAACTTTCCCTATTTCTCTGGGATCTAACACGATGAAGCAGTCCTAATGAGCTGGGCAAGAACTATTACATGGATTGGAGCTGCAAAGACCACTGCACAGCAGAAGCTCTTCTGATCCACTGCCCAGTTCCTAACCAAGAACAATAAAGTCCTTTTTACCCTGAAGCAAGGGTCTCTCACAGCAAACTAAGTATGAATGTCTGTACACATATCTAAGCACTTCCTTCCCAAACAAGTCCATTTTTAATTCCTTGCTTTAGAAAGCTGCTAAAACCTGCCTTTTACCAGTCTAATTCAGCTGTAATAGATTCACAGCTCAGATGGACAAGAACACAGGGTGTGCATTCATCCCTGGTTACACCAGTGAAAAGGCAGAACTGCAGCAGCCCATGCCAGCAGCAGGACAGTGAAGGAACTGATGCTGCAGCAGCAAGTGAATCCAAATAGACAGCTTTTTTTGCGTGTGATGAACTGCTCAGTGGTGCTCAGCCTCTGGAATCCTGAATTACACCAAGCCCAACTGAGCCTCCTCTGCAAATCTCATGAGTAACTAGAACTCAGCCGGCAGAAGCGAGTTTGCTCCCCCTCAGTAATCTATATTAGCGTTTTTCCTGATGAGTTTGTACAAACTCAAATTCTAGCTTCAAAAGCTGGAGGTTTCCAAACTGACCAAACTCAGTAAATAACTTGGCTCCTATACCTACTCATTTCTAGAACTCACAGATACCTGCCACGCTCCGTACTCTTTGCCAGAGTGAGAGAACATGTATCAAGCAGCTGCCAGAGGCTTAAACATCTAAGTCTGGGAGGAGGGGAAGCATCCCAAACCTAATTGCTAATAGTCATTGCCACCTATGGTTGATGTTGCAGAAACAAAGATCCAAACAAAGCAAAAAAAAAAAAAAAGTGTTTGGAACTTTGGAACTTTTAACAAGGTTTTACAAATGGCTTCTCCATTTTCATGGCTACAAATGGAGAACAGACAAGACAAAAAATGACTAATAATTTTCATCTATTCTAGATCATTTACCACCGTTGCACTAGGTAAGGTACTAGCACTAAAACCAGGTCCAAATTCTTTATATGATCTTACAACAAAAACATCTAAAAAACATACTGAAAGTTTTAAGTGCAGCTTTCTATTTTCTTATCTTACCACACTCGTCTCCTCAAGTAAAATTAACCTAGCTTTTATTAACAGCTCCATTTCCATCATTCAACCTGGCTCTGTTGCTGCAGATGTTCTGTCCAGTGGTCAGGAAAAGACGCCAGAGAGTATTTCATCAGGCCTTGCAAAATCCTCCCCTGTCACCCCCACGAAGTATCAGCAACACACTTTATTTTCAGGGAAAGTTAACCAACACGATAGACACAATAATTCCCTCCAGAGGTTTCGCAGCAGTCTCAGTTCAGTACACAAGGCCATTAATTACACAACTGCCTTTAGCATTAGCAGGATTCTGGTAGTGACAGCATTGCTTGAGTTAAGGCTGCCTTCAGTATCTGTACAAAAAATCTATTTACTTGAAGTTATGCAACACCTCCACTTCCTCTCTTCTTTACTATGGGAGAGAATGGTAACAGAAAGAAAAGGGGTGGAGATGGGGAACAAGCATTTCACAATCTCAAGCAGGGCACAGCTACCTTTCAAAAACAGATCTGATCTGGAATTCACCTTTAAATCTGCCTAAATTGATAATAACACTCAAGCACCAACTCTTACTTAACACTTGATTAAGTATTTCCAGAGGAAAAGCTGTGTAATACAGTTAACCAATGCTGGAATCAACTGCATACCTCCAATATAAGAAAGAATTGTTTTTAAAATCCAATTTATTTGGGTAGAGTTGTGTTTGGGTTTTCTTCCTCATTTGGTTTCCTCTTCATCACCCCATCTGCAATATAGCAGTCTGCCCCAGACCAAGTTGTATTCCAAAAGTCTAATCAAGATTCTAATGTCATCAGTCATGTTCATTAAGTAAAGTTGGCAGTAAAAGTTTTAATTCGGCAAACATCCTTCTACTTTTCATTTAAAAAACAACAACAAAAAAGAAAACTACGAAAAATCAGAGGCTACCCAAGCTGATATATTTCATGGCATGAAGAAAATCAAGACAAAATGAAAAATAACACATCATCAGTCCTCTTTTAACTATGATCTGAAGAGTCTACCTTGTATCTCTAATGATAGGCTGAGAATTGACAAAAACAAAACTAAACAAAACCCCCAACAACACTCAGAACTGGCTCTTCTCAACAGAGGAATTATAAGAAGTCCCAAAGCAGTCACAGGATTCTTGACTAGTAAAATGTTTTCAAGGACTTGGATTTAATCACATGTCATTTTCTTTTCCTCTGATCATTTATTTAAAATCATAGGTTGAATTATTTATGAACAAAAGTTAATTGCATTGAAATGCAGTAATGCCCTGTATTTATCTAATACCTTCTTCAGAACTCAACCTCCTGTCACTAACTGGTTAAAATCTACAAAAAATGAATACAGAATTTGAGGTAAGAATTAACCATTTCTATTGCATTACTGAAATTCACTTCCAAAACCTGGTTAAATATAGTGAAGTCCCTGGATCCTCCCATCTGCTGTGTAAATTGCGCAACTGTTTTTACCAACTTTTGTTTTTGCTACATGTGTTTATGGTTAAAAAAAAAAAAGTAATTCAGGGGGAAGAACAGCTTACTCACAAAATACTTGGTTTGAATAAACAAGTTTTGACTAATTATTTGCAACTAAAGTCATCATATTTGAGTTCAAACAGTCACGTCACAGAGCCTCCCAAACTGGAGTTCTTCAAAATTTTCTTAGCTGCCTAAGGATCTCAAAGATCAACAACTTGCATGTATAAAGCTGTATTCACACTCTTTGCAAGGTGTAAAATGTAAGCTCAAGGGTACACTCATATAAATACACCCCACATCCATAAAGTGTTAATCTTAAGTCAGCAAGGCCATATGACAGAAGTAACTATTACAGTGCATGACCACTGCTCAGCACACAGCATTTTCCATGTCCCTCATTTCCTTAAAGCAACTCATTCACTTGTCACCTGCCAGGACAAAGAGTAGAGAGAGGATTTCACAAATACCTCTGTGGCTTCTGTGTGGTGATAACACACCAGGAAAGATGGATTTTCATTTTCTCATCAAGTTATTAGATTAGGTTTACACGCAGATTTAAATGCCCAGGAGGAGTCTGCCACCTGTCCCAAACTTAATTAGTCAGGAATGTCTGCATGAGAAGAGCAGATACTTCAGATGTTTTTGACTGACCACGAGCAAACATCCAAATAATCACCACCACAATTTCAGTGATGCCAAGAACGAAGCACTAAGCACAGCCCTCTGTGAAACAGCCTGAATTTTATTAATGGAGTGCTTCGTACTTCCCACACAACTGACATCAGCTGAGCATCTGTAAAACCAGAGAATCAACTACGTAAAGTCTACAACTGGGCTAAGGAAACGAAGAGCCCTAGATTTCTCACTAAAATAAGGGTGCATATTTATGCATTACTAAGGGGGGTGGTGGTGGTGTGCATGTGAGAGATATGAAGACTCAAATCCTGTAAGACTTTTCCGCAGCTTTGTTCTTGTGCTGTTTATCATAGCAGCACATCTAAGATTTGCAGGTTTTTATACCTCCCCTCACCCCCTCACACACACATGTAGGACCAGCACAGCAGATTGATAACTAGGAAAAAACAACACATTTTCATTTAAAGAGGCAAACACATCCATGTTCAAGTATATTTCACATTTATCATCTTGCTAAAAGCTAAACCAAAACCCCCTTAAAACGTTAATTAGAATTTTATCTGTGTAGGTACGTAGCAACTGCTGACACTGATGTGAGTAACTGAATATAATACAGAGAATTCAGTTAATCATCTCCTTACGTTGCCATTGGCACATAAATTTGTCTCATTAGCAGGGGCTACTTAGTTCGCTGTAGTAAACAAAGCTGCCGATACGACAGCCTCACACACTTTTCATTCATTCACATATTTTTCTTTCCATAGACTTCTAGCATGTGCCACAGAAGAGCCGAATGTTAAACATTCCTGGAGTGTCACAATATGTAATACAATAAAACAGATTACAACCATACCTTTCTTTCACAGCAGTGGTGCCAAGCACAGGTACACTGTAGCAATCAATTTGTTCTGCAGACAGTAAGGCTTTCATAGAATACTAATGCAAAATCTCTTTTCTTTCTCCTTCGACTTGACTCCCCAATGCCTGGGTCCCGACCAATACAAGGAGGAGGGCAGAATGTCTTCTGCTGAGATAACCACAACTACTAATCAACTATACGTGTACAAGGGCACAGGATTAAACCTCCACCGGGCTTGACTCGGGCACTGAGAGCAGCTCAACACATGCACAGCAAGGTCAGAATTAAACACACACACACACACGCACGCGCATCTACTTGAGTGAACTAATTTATCACACTTTACCACTGACGGCTTTTTACCTCAGGGGAGTAAAATTACATCCTGGTGAACTGACGAGGTTCAAACAGCTTCCCACAACAAATCAGATCTCTCGGAGAAGAGAACTGGGCTCAGAGGTGAACGCTCGCTCCTCTCTCGGCTTCTCAGAAACTCCGTGCACACCGCGCGTGCCTGCACGTCTGTGCATGTGTCTGTGTCTGTGTGCAGGTGTGCACACACACGAGTGTGACACACAGCACCAGGCACTGGCTGAGCCAGAGCCACAGCAGCAAAGTTCACAAACAGGCACCAACTCCCCTTCGAGAGAGTTCTCCTTCTGACTGTATTTATCTTTACCTCTTAACATAATCAATCTATCAAGTCTAATTACTCCAGAAGAAAGCATTTTATTATTGTCTAACATAGCAAATGTCAAACAAGCTGTTCATTTACCTTGAAGTTTATTAGCATAGAAATGCAACATGAAGATGCTCTCAAAACATTGTCAGTTGTGTTCACAACGTTTTCGAAAACCCACTTAGCAGGTTTTTATTGCCTGGTACAGTTGGATACTGTTTTAGTTCTTAAAATAGGCAGGGCATTATCTTAACTGTATCGCCCTTGAGCTGATATAAAAGACTTTTTCTTTAAACATCCAACTTATATTTAATTTTTCTCTTTGGTTCTCTTCAAATGAAGACTTTTCCCACATTCCAGTCAGCTGTACATATGTGGATACACGTGTTTTCATAAAGGTTCATATATGTGCCTTTCAAGGAGTAAAAAGTGAAACACTAGAATTTCAAGGCAGGGGTTTTTTTCCCCCCCTCAAGTTCTGCCCTGTCATGCATCCTTCCTGGCATTTTCCTTCCAGTACAGGCAGATGAACATTTTAAGGAAAACAAAGATGAACCCTACAAATTACCATCAGTGGGGTTTTAACAACACTGCCTTTGCACATGATCTGTATTGAGAAGGAAACACTGCACAAATGCTCCCCTAAATAACCCCCAAAATAATGCCTGGCACTTCACCTAGGACAAATTAGCAAAATATTTTTGAAACATCAGTGGCTTCACAGAGACACCAGCAAAAAGCAGCGTTAATCAATACTGATGAGTTTGTCCTTGACATACTGACCGTGTCATCGGGCTATTGTCATGTGATATCAAGTCATTTCCCCACCTGGCTCATGACCTTGTCCTTTAAATGACCCAAAGCTTCCCTCAAGTAGCAGGAGGCCCCTCCCCGCTGCCTCAGCAAGGTCGAACGGGTCAGCGTGTCCTCATCTATAATCCACCACCATTTGTCAGCAGGGAGGCTGGAGGAGGCAGGCTTGCTACAAGGGGAGAATGCCCAATTAGGCAGCTGTCACACAAAGCATAGGCTGCAAAATTATCCCCTGTCAAAAGAAAGAGCAGCTGCGGGTGCCAATTACAGCAACCTTTCAACCCTTTAGGTACTGGAAACTACACAGAAGTAAATGAAGTACAATTAGTGATAACAAATCGATGAATTAGGACAGTAAATTAGAAATTACTAGCAGGTGAGCTTAGGTCTCCCATAATATTAAGGGCACAGCACACCCCAGGCAAGGGCAGGAATATACAGATTTCACAGAGCACATCAATTTTGTCTTATCCGTGTCTTCCTTGTGTGGAGCCTGTTTCCCTCTGCCGTTTTCTTCTCACAAGCCAGATAGTGCAGGGAAAGGAAAAAAAAAGGCAACCCAAAGAGGAAAGAAGTTGTAGCACCCGATCTTCCCTCTTTATCCTGGCAAATGCAGTATTCTCCTTTCTCAGGAGGTGCTCAGAGCCAGCACAATCTCTTTCTAGTAAGCACACTCCATCTGACATTTGCTGCACCTCAAGTTCCAGCTGAACAATGTTTACCCCGGAAAAAAAAAAAGCCCAAAAAAAAACCAAAAAAGAAAAACAAAAAAAAAACAACAAGAACAAAAGCAACCAGAAAAAATAAACCCTCTAGTAAATTTTATGTCAGTTACGCTTGAAGCACTTCAATCTGAGTTAAGTGCTAGACTTCTGATGACAGGGGAAGACTAATTTCTCCAGATTTCAGTTCTCACACAAATCATTCAGTGGCATCTCTGAGCATATATACAGCCTAAAGTTTGCAAGCAAAGTTTCTACTCCATTATATTTTTGCCTTTTTCCCCTCAGTGAACAACTCACAAGTGGTTTTTTTTGCCCTCACTATTTCATTAAGCAGACAACCTGGGAAGTTACTCTGTGCTGGCACCAAAAGGCAGGTCCTACAGACCACAGTAAACCCAGCTTCTCCTCCGGTGCATCAGGTCAACCCTTTTAACAGGACAGGGCTACCCATGGATACCTGGGGCTCTGCATGCCCAAGGCAACCACGGACGGGTGGTCACCTTACCAGCCCCTGGCATTTACAGAATAAGAAGCATGGAAAACAGAATAAGGAAAAGAAAAACAGGAGGACAGGATTAAAAGTATGACTAATTAACATACAGCCACATTAAACCATGGTTGAGGCAGTGGTACCAACACCTTTGTATTTAGGTGCTTTGAGTCAAAGTGACAATCAAATTAGAAGAACAAAATTCAAATTCCAAGATGCCATCTCCTCTTCCCAGCCAGCTCACAGTCATTTCAAACTAAGTGAAGTTGCCATTTCTTGTCAATTCTCTCCTTTCATTTCTCACTCCCTAATCCCAAATCCACCTTTAATATGTTCTTATGCCTTGCAACCACGTTGAGCACTGAGGACAGGAGTCCAGATTCCTCCCAGAGGCAGCCCTGAATAATACCTGTACACTTGCACTATAATTCATACATGTACTCACACATGCATACACATATTTATGTTAATACATTCATCAAAATATGAGATGGAGCAGAAACTAAGTCACTGATCTCCAACAAGCAATTTCCTATAGCTATCTCTTGATCTCTAGCCAGTGAGTATTCCACTGTTTAATAAAAAAAAAAAATCTTGCTGTCGTAACTGAAAAGAGACAGGATAATAGAACACTAACTATAAATAGATGTAAAATGCTCATTTAACAGCAGTTGCAATAATGCTCATCAAATTTGACATATTCTTTTGAGTAGCATATGGAAACCGTAGAGTACTGAAAGAGTTAATGTGTTTAGAATTCAGTTTCCATCATACTTGGGTGACTATCTCTTTAAATAATTTAAATCCCCTCCATCAACTACAAAGCTGTTTTGAAGCCATTTAGCTTTGTTCTTTACATGTGTTCTAATTAAGAAATGACCTTGTCATCACACACACCAGAAATCCTGGATTATTTCCTGCAGCAAAAATCTACGAAGCCAAAAAAAAAAAAAAGGACAAAAAGAAAAAAAAAATATACACTTCTTCCTTTAGTGAGGAACTGAGGAAGTTGTTGGTTGGCTGAATGCTGAAGCAGTTTCACCGCATAATTTTTGTGTGTGTGTGTGTTGTTGAATGTCACAGGGCGGGTTAGTGTGACCTTGAGCTGCATCAGCAGCACAGCAAGGGTCGAGATGCCTGCAGGCGCCCTTGTACTGGATTTGCAAGACAAAAACCTTCAAACTGGCTGAAGGACATCTTAAATCTCTTCAAAGGTTTTCCCGAACTAATCTGGGCTGCTCTTAGCCGGATCTGTGCCAGTGTGAGAGGCAAAATTAAAAACAAGGTCTTTGACAGGATGTTGTCTCCTCTTAACCCTTCCCGTGCAGGCGGCAGCACCGCGGCCGTGCTGGAGGGACGCTCTCGAACGCACCGAGGGAGGCTCAACCCGCAGCAATTCTTTCATAACCAAATTATGTAAGGCACCATTTACTCGGAACGGGGCTCTTCCTCCCGCCGAGCACCCAGACGGCTCTCCCGCACCGCCAGCCCGTCCCTCGCCTCCCCCGCAGCTGGAAATGCCATTTTTCCAGCACTCTGCGGGGACAGACCCAGCTCGCAGGATGCACAGAGGAGCTCGGTGCCTCCGCTCCCTCCACAAATATCCTGGGTGAAGATGCTTTTTCCAAGTGGAAGCAGTAGCACCCACCACGGCATGTTGTGCATGTTAAGGCCAGGCAGGTAAGGAGGAGGGGGGTCAGGAACACACAGAGGATTGCTGTGGAAGGCATCAGACATGTTTTATGAGAAGAAATTAAAAAGTGACCACTTCTCATCCTAACCTGTGATTTCCTTCCCAGTCATCCCAAGCAAAGCAGGAAGCAGAGCAGAGGCTATTAACATGTGACAGGCCTACCAAGAGTTGGAGAGCAATGACTGTACACACAGGGGAAACAAAACAAATAAACCAACTGCCCGGCCTGCCTGTGACTGCTCATCATCTCACAAGTGACACAGAGGCAGAGATAACCTCCAGGAAAGGCCCTAGGAACACATGGTTACTCTATGAAACCACAAGTTTACCCAATGGATTTAGCAGCTTTATTCAAATACAACTATCGGCACATCGAAGGGATGGATGCTTTCTCCAGAAGTGTATTTGCACAGAGAATTGCCAACTCCCACCTCCAGTAAAATTTTGCCAAGTAGGAGTATGCTTAGCTAGAAAGCAACATGGATCCCCACACCTGAACGTGGAGAAAAAGGCATCACCACCTTCTCCCCGTCTGTTTTAGCGGTGGTATGTTATTGGTCAGATTAAACTGCCCATTTCTACAAGGGAAAAAAAATAAATACAAATGCGTTAAAATAATCTCAAACTTTAATCAAAAGGAGCCAGCATCACACTTCAGAACTATCTGTTACTGTTTCTAGGATATCCACCAGGCAAGTCCTTGAGGAGAAAAGGAAGGAGTCACTCGTACCAGCAGAGGGTGTTGTGATTCTTCTCTGCTTGAGCACGGAAGGCTTCGTTTAGTCTGGTTTTGTACAGTCATTTTCTAAGCACTACAGTCTGTTACACGGTAACAAAACACATTCAAGTTTACTGAAGAAGGACATAGCTTTGGCAGTTATGTCACAACTGCTATAACACTACCCTTCACCTACCACTAAAATAGATTCACTCCCTCACTCCCAAGAACCATAGCTCTTCTCACAAAGCACCCTCCTTGGTAGAAGGCTTTAACAATTTTAAGCATTAGTATTCAGTAGCATCAGTGATGGTGCCTTCTGCATCAGCAGAGGAGAAACTTGCACCATGCAGATGCTTTTCCACAGGCCTAGGGTTTCCAAGGCATTTGTTACAACTGGACAGAAGGCCACGGTGTTCCCCTAGCACCTGGTTGTCAGAAGAACCCCCGTGATTACCGAGAGCAGTCTCAGGGACTGTTCTGCCCCAGAGGCCCTGGCATCTCTGCTCTGCAGCCCCAGGGAAGCAGGAGGCTGGAGGTGGCACACCCCTCATGTGCCTTCTCCACCACATCACAGACCCTGGCAAATGGAGACTGACCAGACCCACACATGGGGATTCACTGATCTTCCGGCACAAAGGTGTTCTTTTTGCAGCCTTTCAATGACAGGATGCCATCCAGGCAGCCAACTGTGGAGGGTTTAAAAAAAAAAAAAAAAGGCAAATAAAGTTTAGCCACTTAGCCTATTACACAATTATTGCAGTACCGGGTCCTGTGCTGTGCCTTCCAGTTTACCCCAACTACCAGGAAGAGGGATTAGAAGAGACCAGGAGAAGTACTTCTCCATGTTACGTTAGCCTAGCAGAAAACACTAGAACGAAATTTCACGGTATGACCATGCAACTTTCTTAAGTTTCTCCAACGTGTTACAAGAGACAAAAATATATTACGGGTTTTCCAAACACCAAGTGTTGTGAAAACCCCCAAAACAAAAACAAAGAACTCCTATTGCAATGTTCCAGCTGAGCAGGGTGACTCAAAGATGCAACAAAAGCTTTCAAGCCACACAGTCATTGCTGCCAAGTATGGAACACGTTGTGTGGCCCTGCCAAAACTAGAAGCCAAAAGCCAAAAATACAAATTAGCAGCTTTCTTCCAGGGCCACAACAGTTCAGTAAAAACTTTCCAAATCAGGCTGTCCCTAGGAGGCTCAGACAGAAGCGGTGAGTGCAGTAGCACCTGGCCAGGACTCCAAGCCTACAGCAGCTCCCGGCACACCCAGATGTGACAACGTCCCATCTGTGGAGTTGGACAGTCACCCATTTCTACCTGTCCGATGAAAGTGGTCTTTGTGGCTACAATTTCTCACAGATAGCAAGCTGCAGAGGGTAGGGCTGTTCCCTGCCTGTTCCTACCACAGGCATACTCACACCAGCACACACAAGCCCCATCTATAAAGGGCAGGATGAGCATTTTACAGACCACCCAAGTACAGGCTGCCTGCTCAGTCTTAATTCTGCCATCTTCTAACTGTTGATTCTGAATACACAACAGTCGTATTCTTTAAACCTAAGACTTATTTTGTACACAGTGTACCTCAGCGCAGCAGAAAAAAAGAAGGGGTAAAGATGGCAGAGGTTAATATAACATATTCTCTTTCCACTTGGATGCCATTATTAAATCAAAAAATATCTGCTAAGGATGCTACTGACAAAAACATTCTCTTGGGCCCATACATCCCATCAGCATTAGCAGAAAAAGTTGAAAAATTATGTTGTGACTGACCACATTTCCCAACATTTCTGGCCTAAATTCCCAGCAGCACCCAAAGCAGCCCTTGGTCTGGCAGAAAAATGAAAATGAATACTACTACAAAATATTAGGTGTATCTACTTTATAAGAAGCTTTATCAATAGTGTATTAGTTTTAAGTATGCTTGATATAGCTGGCCTTCTTATACTAGTATGTAATAAATGACTTATACAAGTATAAAATAAATATCATAACTACTACTTGACAATAACAGGTAAGGGCAAGAAGTACTGAATAATGTAGATTAAAGTGATCAAGTACTGTGATCCTTTCCATATTCTCCATATGGAGAGCATCTAGCGGAGGGCCACAGGGATGGTGAAGGGTGTGAAGGTGAAGCCATATGGGGAGCAGCTGAGGGCACTTGGTCTGTTCAGCCTGGAGGAGCCTGACGGGAGACCTCACTGTGGTCTTTAACATCCTCACGAGGGAAAGTGGAGAGGCAGACACTGATCTCTGCTCTGTGGTGACCATTGACAGGAGCCAGGGGAATGGCATTAAGCTGTATCGGGGAGGTTTAGGCTGAATATTAGGAAAAGGTTCTTCACCCAGAGGGTGGTTGGGCACTGGAACAGGCTCCCCAGGGAAGTGGTCACAGCACCAAGCCTGAGAGAGCACAAGAAGCTTTTGGACAACACTCTCAGGCAGATAGAGAGATGCATCCAGCTCTGGGGTCCCAGCACGGGAAGGACATGGAGCTGTTGGAGCCAGTCCAGAGGAGGCCACCAAGACGAACAGAGGGATGGAGCAGCTCTGTCAGGAAAGGCTGAGAGAACTGGGATTGTTCAGGCTGGAAAAGAGCAGGTTCTGGGGTGACCTAATTGTAGCCTTCGAGTACCTAAAGGGAGCTTACAAGAAAGATGGAAAGACTATTTACAAGGGTCTGGAATGACAGGACAAGGGGGAATGGCTTCAAACTGACAGCAAATACGTTTAGACTAAATATTAGGAAGAAATTCTTTACTGTTGAGGCACTGAACAGATTTCCCTGAGAAGCTGTGGATACCCCATCCCTAGATTGTTCAAGGCCAGGTTGGATGGGGCTCTGAGCAACCTGATCTAGTAAAAGGTGTCCTTGCTCATGGCAGCGGGGTGTAATGAGATGATCTTTAAGGTCCTTTCCAGCCCAGGCCATTCTATGGTTCTATGGTACAAATGAAATAACCTTATTCTGCTGAGATCTCAACTAACACCCAGGCATCTTCCACAACTTGCTAGTAAAGCCCAATGTTTAATTTAGGTCTCCCAACAACTCTCAAATTCTCACAGCAGCAATTTCTGCAGATGTTTAGTCAAAAACAGTAACTTCCAAACCTGGCACACCTTTCCAAAAAGTGCATCTCCAAAAAACAAGGCTGACAACCTGCCCAGATAGCACTATTCATTTTTGGAGGGCTAATTTCCTGCTTCAAGCATCTCAGATACTAACTTAAGGACATTATCAACTCTTCATACTACAAACGCTCACAAATACGTTTTATTCTAATATTTAATTTGTGTCCTGATCATGAATTACATGAGCATTTGCAGAAGAATAAGGACTGTATCTGTGTTTAAGGCTGTATTCTGCTGAATCAGGACCCTGAACCTTAATGCAGGTTTTTCTCATTGCTGTGCCAGTTTATACAAAGCCACCAACAACCTTTGAGCTCTTCTGCTCAAGGTCATTTTTAACATTCACAAGCACAGCTTTTTGGCTGTCTGCAGAGCACAGAATTTTTTTTAAAGTGCATCTCAGAGCAAAGTGATGTCTGGAAACATCCTTAAATAGTGAAAAACACCCTTTAGAGTTGCCTTAATCAGTTTCCTGTTAGTAATTCTACTTGGCTACCTTTAATACCATAAGCTCTAATTTAGTCTCCATCTCTGCACCCACCCATTTCTGGAAGGTATAAACGTGATACAAAATCAGTTTCAACTTCTGCAATCTCAACGTCTAAGCTACACCTCCCACTCTTAGCCTTTGAAGGCATCCAGCACAGAATCAGGTCCTTGAGCTCCTTCCCCTGTTTCGCCAGACACAACATTTTCTAAATTTGCACTTAAAAGGGGGGGTAGGGTGGAGAGCTACCTACATTCAACAATAATTTGCAATATTAAAAAAAAAAATCCAGAAGTTTGTTTATATTATGTTTAATAAAGTTAAATACAAATCCCCATTCCTCAGTCATCTTCTTTCATCACCCAACTAACCTCCTTAAGCTTCTGTATCACTTCTTTCTTCTTATAATTAAGGATGTGGGATTGAAGGGTATAATATAAGGAAGCACTTATTTTATTTACACTTCTCATTGTGCTGTATTAAATATTATTAGTATTTTGTCAGCACCTGACTGATAAAGAAATATCACAAGCCTAGGAAACAAAGGCAACAGTATGTTTTGGGTTTTTTTTGTATTTTTTAAAAACAAATATATCAGTCTCTGCATCATCACTGAAATGCTACATTGCCAATGTTCACCTTCAAATACTCTTGTTTAAATACTCTTATTTTGTCTGTGCAAATCTCAGTACAAAGCAAGAAGCAGCATACTGATTACAGGAAATACAGCTAGCCATGAAAACTGAAAAGATGGAAGTGTCTGGCAGGCAGGCACGTCTTGTATGCATGTTTTGTGTACACTGTACTTCCACATGTGTGCATCTACCTTAGACATGCACACTTCATCCTGGTACCCCAGGCCATTGAGAAGAGAATTAAGAAGCTGACAACCAGATAAGCCTAACAGAAGAGTGAATTACACTTGTAGGGTTCCAGCAATGATCACACTGTAATACTGTTTCTGTGTGTCCAACAAAATAGCTGAAACCAACAGCAGTCAGCAGCGATTCCTGGTTAAGCGTATTTGCGTACTCAGTTGCCAACAGCACTTTCTCCTCCAAAACAGTCTTCGTTAATTCCCAGGTGGTGCACTGGCCCAAACTCTCTTGCTCTCCAGCTAGCAAGGGTGTCAGAAACCCGCCCATCACAACTGTTCTCTTGCTATTTTATTTCACTCTACAACAGTCTCAATTTAGAATTACAGGAGTTTTGTGCTATACTTAAGCCAGAGATTCCCACTTTACAGCACACATCTCAATTTGCAACATATTAGGCTCCCTTTTTTTTAGCCTTAAAAATCCAATTGGTTATGAATCTCTAACACCTTTGTAAGTTTCAAGACTCTTGACTATTTCTTAGCATAGAACTCAAAAGTGGTATCAAATCTCACATTAATGTTAACAGAAACTTCAGTAGGAGAAAGTGAGATTTATCCTGTTCCTAGTCAAGCCATAAGCTTAAGTAAGGACCACTTCTTCATTTACTTAAGAATCAGGAGTGTTTTAAAATAAATAATAACAGAAATAACAAGAAGTAATGGAAAGAAAGTTCCTAGGCAATTATCCTGAACTGCTCTCCTCCCTTTCTCAGAGATGCTAGATAGATTCTTTTAGAAACAAAGCCTTTGATCTGTCTTGTAACAAACATAACCCCTCAGCCGAAACACAATGCCTCTATAAAACGAACACACAACAGCTCCATTCTATCAGCAATTTTTTGAACTACAGCAGGTTTTGCCAAACTACTGTCTTAGGAAAATACAGAGCACACTAAAATTGTTCTGTTTTTTCAGAAGACACATTAGGTTTCTATTTAGCGCATACCACAAAACGTAAGTCCAGCTTCTCAAGGTGTGCAATGGTCCATTCAAGTTTGTCTAATTTTTAGTATTTTGCCAATAGTACAATTGTTACCACCACCACCCCCAGGCTGACTGATTTAAAGAACCAGAAATATGAAGCTTTCATGACTTTTTAAAATGCACCCAGAGATTTCAAAACATTTACAAAACCCCTGTCACTTTTCAATTATTTTCATTTACGGATGACTAACAGTATGTCTGTGCCAAACACAGACATAAAATGCATTCTTCAAGAGGCATGAATCTACATAAAAACACAGATTTGCCAAATTAAAATACTGTGAGAACAACTGTTTACCTCAAACAAAACAAAAAGCAACTTAAAATTAATTTGCCAGCTTTCCAAACTTTCATTAACATCATAAAAATGGTTTGAGTTATTAGAAATGTACACAATCATAAAAAAAATACATTATTCCATTGTTTCATCTTTCCTGCTGTACAAGTGAACCACTATTAAGAAACCACAGAAAAGCAGTAATGCAGCATTGGGGGAAGGCAAACTGAGTACTAAATTGAAAAAGATAAAGAAGATAGAATGTTACTACTCTAAATATAACTTACATAATTTATAAAATAGTTGCATAGATAAATATCAGATGTCCTCCTACAGGCTGTCTTAACTTTCTGTGGTTAATGGATCAGCCATAATAGGGAGAGAATTGACACAAAACTCTAAACCTTTCCTCCTTGCTATGTTTATATGTAAGTACCAACAAGCATCAAACAAAGCATCAACAACAAAGTACTGTCCACAGAAAAAATAAAAAGTCCCAGTTTATTTGCTCACAAGAGCAAAACAAACATTATAGTACTCTCCAAAAGCATAAGATGACTAACAAAAACAACTGTACATAGAGGTCACCTACACAGATGGCTCTATGTTGTGTATCTCCACATCACCCAAAGGATCTCCTATGCTCATGAGGCAGCCTTTTCCTCTCATCTGTCACACTGACACTTGGAATGTAAAGAACAGAAAAGAAATGTATATGGGAAGAACCGCACGGAAAATTTCCTTCCCTTAATTCTCTTCTTATGTATGAAGTTTTCCACAGCAGGAGCAATTTGACTGTGGAATATTCATGCTCACTACCACCTGACATCAAGGTTCATTTCTCTGTGAAAGAGTCTCCGAAGGATAATAAAGTAAAAGCCTGAACACTTGCAAGAAGCATGTAATAATGCAGAGAAGCAGTAAAGATTACTCCCGCCCTAAGCAAAGGGAATAAATAGATAGTAGTGGAAAAGAAACTACTAAGATCTTCCAAAAGCCTGCTACTTAAGAACACAGGAAGAATCTGGTCTTTCCACATAACAACCATCAACATCTAACGTACATCTTTCAAGGCAAGTTCAAGTCATAAAAATTCATATAAACCTTTTATTTTTTGCGATCCAAACTGGAATGAGCGAGCTGCAGCCTGCTGGCCAGATCCAATCCACAGCAACAATTCATCTGGCCAGCTGCCCACTCCTTGCTGTCCCCCCCAATGGCTAATTAGATATAGGAAGGAAACAGGCAAGGGCTCGGGGAATCACCCTCACATCTGATTTCCCACCGCTATGTTTCATAAGGACCTGCAGCCTCTGCTCTATCAAAAAACAGGGCGGAAATTACCACGTGTAGTCATGGTGCTCATGTAACTCCATATGCCTCTTCATAGATTTTGGAATTTTGCTCCATGTCTGCTAGCACTACCAGCCCTGTGTCAGCACAGTTGTGGGTTGCCCATACGTTTCTGTTACAACACACGTTGTACACACCCTACCACAGTTATCCACACCTCCACACGTGCCGTCATCTGCAGTCCAGACCCTGTGCCACCAATGCAGATCCCTGGAAAAGCTGGACACTAGTTCTCCAAACCAACAGGTTTCACATCAATCCAGGCAAGTCTTGAATTGGGGTGAGCTTCTCCCAAAACAGGCCCAGCTCACGGTGGAAGGCTCTCTGTGCTCCCTGAGTAACATCTAGCTCTAAGTTGAGAGTGACTGCTAGCTGCCACCACAACTCCATCAGGGCATGCATACTAATGCTCTTGGACTGCTGCCATATCATCCATATATGCTTTATTACAGCTCATCTCCTTAATGTGCAAGACATTTATCTTTGATTCTTTCAAAATGAGAAATAAAAAAAAATCCTGATACTGTAGAACTTGTTTTAGTACTGTTCAGACCATTTAAACTGGGTCACTGTAAGCTCCTCAAGCAGATGTTTCTTTGTCACCACGTACAAGTAACAGCACCAAGTTATTTTTTGCCTTATTATCAAACTTTTCTGAATGTTAAGGGCTAGAATTTTTAATAATGATCAGGTAAGCTTCTAGCCATATTTTTTCCATTTATCAGCAGGAAGTTTCAACACTAAAAATACAGGAAGAGCAGGTTAATCACATGAATCAACCAGCCTCAACACTAGCCAGTCATGAGGGGGGGACGATAGATGGGTGATGGGACAAACACAAAACTTGCAATATTGAGTCCACCAATTCAAAGGCAGATCAATGACCATGACTGACACAGAATAATAAGCAGATCTCGAAGACAACCAACCAACCATCCTCAGAAATATGAAGCCCGTGCCATTCCTTAAGTACACAGTAAGACCAAGGAATGCAACTGAGAAACAGTTTCAACAGCAATGAAGGCTCATTGATATGTGCTTTTGGAACAAAGGTACTGGACTAGATTATATTATTTTAAAATAGTGAAACCCTTTCCCAACATGGTTTTATTTTGAGGATGAATTGTATGACATGTCCTGCAAAAACACGACCTGTCCTAGAAACCTAAGAATTAGTGGTGTGGAAAAAGAAGAAAACAAACTAAACCAACGCAGCTAAAACGCATACTTTAATTAACTTGACCAATTATTCATAAAAATTTACCAACCCACAGGAAAAGAGGATTTGTTAGTTTTTCATAATGATAAAGAACCTTCTCTGTTCCTGCTCTCCCCGTGCCCAGTTTGTTGCCAAAAAATGTACAGCACAAAACATCCCCACACTCTCTTTAAAAAAATTTTAAAGTTTAACAAGCAATAATTACAACTTGCTGAACTCAATAATGCCCCTGTAAAAGATTTTACCCCTTTAGTCAGATGTAAGACATCTTCACTCTAGTTCCGTGGATGTAAACAAAACCACTGAGTAGACAGTCTTCTACTCTCAAAATAGGATTCATTTAAGAAATAAAGTGTTCTTGGCAGTTGTTCCCTTGAGAGGGAAGCTATGCCAAATGATGAAGCTGCTTCCCAGGGAGGCTGGCAGTTAAGAGGTGAGCCCTGGGATCTGCTGGTCCCCCCTCCAGAGCAGCCACTAGTACAGCTGAGCACCTGGGCTACTCCAAAGAGCACAGCAGAAACCAAACTGCAGAGTTACAGTTCTCCATCGAGTTCTCTCTCACATAACAAAACTTTTGCATTAGGCATGCACAGTTGCAAAACCCCCAAAGAAACTCATTACTTTAGCCATGCCGAACTTGGCTTTTCATCACAAAATTTTTCTTTTGTTTTTTCCCACAAGTGTACAGAAAAAAATTACTCTAGGAGAAGGTAAGAGAGAGTATATTTTAAATAACTGACACTAAATTAAAAAAAAAAAAGCGGATGGATACAGCTTTTGAGGGCAAACAGGAACAACTACTGGTTCTCCTTTACGGTCTAAAGAAGGATGGAATGCCAACAAAACACAAAAAAGGTGATACGTGACCTCAGACATTCGTAATGAAGAGGTTAAAGGACTCATGTTGATTTCTCATCAAGAAAGAAGACAGTCTGAAATGACAGATTTTCAAAGTACTGACTGAAAACACATTAAATAGATCAGTCCTGCATAAGTATTCAATGCTAAGGGTGGTAGAATGAACTACTGCAGGTGGTGACTGAAACAGAACGTTTATAGAAGTTCAAGAAAGACCAAAATTAGTTTCCACGTTAATGATGGAGCAGCACCTTCAAATACAGTCACTTTGCTTTTTGCTCATGCAAGGTAAATCTTATTATTACATACCATCATTTTAGTGCACATTCTAGGTCTTTAATATTGTACACCATTTGCCTTTTTTAATAAAGTAGGTTGTACATCCATTTCATTAAGATGTAACAGTGATTAAACTCAAGTAGGAAACACTGACACCATACCAAATGTGCAGCACTCATATATGGATCAGACCGGCCTTCCCAAAAATCATATTTTATATGGATTCAGGCCACCCCAGACCTCAGATACGAGTGAAAGGCATTCTGAAAAGGATAAGCCCTGGTACTACAGCTCCCCCAAGCTGAATCCCACATATCCAGCCAAGTCTGACGTCTTTCCCACCTCATTTTCCCTCCCTCTGTTACACAAGAGGAATCATTACACAGTCCAAGGCTGTGAGACTATTTCAGCATTAATCTGTGCCTGCAATACAACATAAACACAGACATCCAGGGCTATGCTGAGCTTGGGCACTGTCAGAAGTTTGTCCTAAACTCTCAAAACATTTGATGTTGCTTCTATCATTTTCAAGACCTGACTGAAGAATAAATCTCTTTGAATATGCCTTGAAAGAGACGCAGAGGATATACAGCAAAGTAAACACTGTTTAGTGATAAGGCATAAATAAAGAAAAAAAAATGTAAAAAGAAACAAAAAACCCAACAAAAAGCACCTAGTCTAGATTTAAAAGGATAAAAGGCAAGGATTCAGAAAAAAACCCCAAAAAACTCCAAAAAAACAACCCAGACAAAAAACATTAAGAGAGAACATCATCCCAGACAAATAAAATAAGCAATAACAAAATGAAAAGCAGAGAGATTAAGAACTAAAAAAGTAAATCAGATTTAAGCCAGATACTTTTGGTCAGCCATGTTGCATTATTTCCTACATTTCAATCAGCACGCACACACTCACCCAAATAAACTGTATCTTAATCCACATCAGCTTGGTTTTGTTATTCAGCTCCAGATTACACCCTTGTCCTTCCCAGAACTGAGAGACTTTGTCAGGGTTTGGCTATACAGCCTGTCTCATCATTCTGTGCACTTTTTGGATCAACAGAGGCACCTTCTCTCAAACCTCTCCAACCTCCCCGACAGCATCTTCTTCAAACCCTTCAAAGTCAGTGCCCGGGTCGCTCACAGCCCCAGTACAAGAGCAATTCCTCAGTGGCTGAAGGTCAGAAAACACACATGAGGATGGGGAGAAAACTTGTGGAGGGCAGGGGAGCAGGAAACAGGGAAAAAAAATACTGGAAGAATAAAAGGAGGGAAAAAAGAAAGTGGTGTTTCCAAATATGAAGTGCCAATTAGGGGAAAAAAGTGAGAACCACCTCTTCCAAAATATAACTTTAGGCTTTAAAATACATTAAAGGTGAAGAATCAGCCTTACTAGTCAATTAGCTATAGCTTTGCTAGGAATGAATTCAGCTGCTAGTATTGCCTTAGCTTTCTCCGCCCCCACCCTCCTCCCTCCAATCACTGTTTCATTGTGAAAGAATTTAATTATTATTTTCATTACCAGACGCATACATTATAAAATGAGCCTGCACAGAGACAATGAGCACTTTAAGAAAATAGGTGTAATAATGAGAATGATATGTTTACATTTTTCTGCAATAAAAATGAAGACATTCTCAACATGGCTACTTTTTAAAATATACTTGAATAAAATAATCATAATAGTCATAACACTAAATGTGACACTCCTCCTTTTCTTAAAAAAGGATTAGTTCAGTGCCTTGAATTTTAAAACAACTTAAAATCAAATTAAAACGGGAGTTTTATTAACGTCTCTATCAAAAACTTCCAGAAAAATTTAACTTGAACACATTTCACAATGACGGAATATTAAAGCTTTTCTGTTTTGTTCTTGAAAAAATAGTAATAATAATTTAAAAAAATCTGTTCCAAAGACATCAATTATAATGCGTACACGGGGAAAGAATACTGCAGCCACCATATAACATGCTGGTATTCCAAATACACCACCAAAAAATTCAAGACAAAAAAAAAGTTTTCAAATGAAATATAGATACATGTGTTTATTTTTTTAGGAGTTTTGCAGCATAAACAAAAATCTCAAAGCCATGAAGCAATAAAAACACATTTGTATGGATATAATAGAAACGACACAATGGTAATATCTGCATATTACTTACAGTCCAAAATTACTGACTTAGTAACAACAAAACCTGAGTTCTTATGCTTTATGTGACCCTATTTAACAACACAGGGCAACACTCCAATTTCACCCAGGAACCAGGTTCAATAAATCATTTGCTGCTCATGGCCCACCAAGCACGCAGCAGGTGATTTACAGGTAGCACCGGGGCTGCCACCAGCACGGGCACCCTGCTCTCAGTAATAGTGTCCCCATGGAGCTCACCGTGTGACCACCTGTCACATCCACACACGCCCACCTGTAAATCCGTCACTGCTACGGGAGTCATTGAGCAAGCCACTGCTTCCAGCTTTTGGGAAGGTTCCCCCTGCTCCAGAGCTGGGGGAACCGTCCACGTGCACTCACGTCTCACCAGGACTGTGCCTCGTAGCCGGGATCTACCCCTGGTGTCCATGGGCACCGACACCGGAGGAGCACAGAGGCATGACGGGTTGGCTCCGGCTGCCCGTGCAGAGATGGCACAAGGGCGATGCCCTCGCAATGCCTCAGCATGAATTGTTGGCCCTGCCTGGGCAGACCTCTGCAGGCCCTGGAATGCCAACTTCCATTTTGGAAAGCTGTTGAGTCTTTACTCAAGTAGGATGGAGGGCATCTGACACTTAACCACAAGCCATAATAACAGAGCACCCTTGTCTTCCCCATTCTCAGATGTGGATGCCAAGCCAGGATTCACTTGACCAAATGAAGATGTTTACAGTGTAGGTGTCTGTATCTGAACAGGTCATATTGGTCTCCCTTTACAGCCCATGGGAAGAACCAGGCTCTTTGACTGAACTCCTCCTACAGAACATGTCAAAAGGAGGTCAAATGAATCATATCCTACAAGTGCCTGCTTCTGCTCCCCACCTGACAGGAGTTCTCCAGGATTCTTATTTCTCTTTGTTGGATATGTTTAGGGTTTTCCCTCCACTTCCACTCAAGAGTTAGACCTTAATAACACAAGTGAGACAAATCCCACACTGTCCTAGCACCAGCTTAATCCTCCCAGTTTAAAAATGAGTAACAAAGCACTGACTGTATAAGTTCCCAGCATCTCCCGCTCAATCCAGTGGGTGCCTGCTCCCGGGTAACACCAGTCCTTCTCGTAACTGCTTTTAGTTACATGACACCAATTAGTATGTTTATTTCAACATTATTTGTCAGCTTGCACTTATTCCTTCAGTACTTTTCCTCTCAGATGTTGCAAGAATTGCCTGACTCTGGGTAGTAACTCTTCTCATTAGCACAGAAACTTCCTCTCTCTGTTGACAGTCTTCAAAAAAGACTTACCAAAAGATCTCTCTTCAGGTGTGACCTATGTATTTTCTTCTACTTTATTTCCTTAAGTTCTTGATTTCTTAAGCCTTTTTTCTTTTGTTCTACACTTAAAAATATTATCCAGTATCTGCTAAAACCTGTGAATCTTCATTTGACTTTGAAACAAGCCACCTGCTCAGGTTTATCACCTCCATAATCTCTTCATTTTTTCTTGTAGAGTCCTTATTTTTATTAGATAGACAAGAACTAAAGCAATGAACATTCTCAGGTTCCCTAATTCTACTTCCGATTTATTTCCTCATCTTTCTCAGAAAAAACTAACTTTTTTCCCCTTACTTTTAACCTCTAATTCCTCTTCTTTCTTCTCTTAAACCATATTCCCAAAGCTCTCCAGAATCCAGACTGACAGGAAAAGGGTTAGAATGTGTTCAGGAAAGGGAGGTAAGTAATTTGTTTTCTATCCTGTCCAAAGCAGACATGGCAAGCAGAAGTCCCTCATCCTGTAGGGCCAGGCAGTCTCTCACCTGAGCAGAAAGAGACATGATATTCATGTACTGTTAGAAATTGGTTCCACACTGAACTAACAAGTCTTAGTTGCTTAAGTGCTTCCTTCCTTGTATCCTTCTATAACCAGAGTCATCTTAGTTAGTTGTTGGGCATTTGCCAAGAAACCTTCAGACATCTCACAGCAGTTGTAGAACAGAGCTTTTCCAGGCCAAAGTTTTGACTGTACTTATATTCCAACAGTTTGTCGCTCCAGCTTTGGCATGCAGTTGCCATGTAGCACTCCAGACAAAATCTCTCCTCCTCAAAACTACTTTCGATCCTGAGCATTTTGCTTCAACAAACTGATCAGCCTCATTGGAAATGTCACAGCTAAGAAAAAAGCACCAAACACTTCCCCTGGGGCAAAGTGGGCCCTATTACAGCCTGTTCAGCTGTGAAACCTGGGGACAGTGCTTTAAGCTTAAAGCACTTGGTGATGGTTTTAATAGTTTGACAAATCTCCTCTCCCAGCAGGAAGGAAGCTTTCCATGCCTGGTTGTAGTCTTCCATAAAGCTGAAAGAAAACAGCACTTATCTAAATTTAACTTTCCATACCTTCAAACTGGTCTGTGCGAGGAAACATCTTTTGCTTTCATTTCGTGCAAAACATTCAATTAAATTATCTCAGGAAAAAAGCCCTTACGTATTAAGGCATGTATGCTATTTTTTCTTTCACATATATTTCACTAGTCTTCCCACATGGCCCAAGTGGAAAAATCTTGGTGTAGTGATTACAAACTCACATTAACCTGCCTTTCTTCAGGGGCAAAGGAGAACAGGAGAAGCACTGAGGCATTCCTCATCTCCATAGGCAAAGAAATAAGATAGGCCTGGCGATGAGCCCGCCCAGCGAGCCGACTCCACCAGACCAGGTTGGGAGCACATTCCACAGGCAGAAGTACTTCTCGAAGAACTTCCTGCCAATGGCTACTTGACATTAAAAACTAGGATGATCTAGGTCAAGTATCCCAGTTGACATTAATTGCTATGTTGGATCAAAAAAAAAAAGCAGGCAGCTCCTCAGCCGGAGCTTAAGTCACATTAGGCTTAAAAGTAACCGAGGCCAAAACCTTGAATTGTACCCAGAAGCCAAAAGGAAGCCAAGCAGCTGTTGAAGAACTGCCCGAGCATGTTCTGACCACTCCTGCCCTCCCTGTGCGCAGCTGCCGACCGAAGCTGGGGAGCACTGACCAAGGACCGGCGATTCCGCGGCCTCACGCAGAGGTCGCAGAGTCACAGACAGCCCGCAGGACACGCCACCTCTTGAGCGCATTTCTCTGCGTCCTGATGCAGGTTGGGGGCCTGCTGGCTGCAACTACCTCAGAAAACCAGCAAATTACAAACCACTTAGATAAAAGGACAGGCAAAACGCTCCAGAGGCTGGTAAACTATAGTAGCACCTGCCTTTAGTGCTTTAACTCTGCTGCTTCTTTTTATCTCTACGTACTCTGAAGGCAAAGCATGTGCCATGTCCAACTGGAAAAGAAAGATTACCCAGAAAAGCAAATCATCTTTTTATTGATCAGAGCACAAGTCCAGGTGACTCTCAGCTACCCAGAAAATCCAATGAGTGCTTCAGAACACCATGCCTGAGAGTGCTGGCTGGACAGTAGTCAAAGCTATCACTGTTGACAAGTTGAAAACCAGAATAAAAGACTTAAAAACCTGGAAAGTTCATCTGGTATCAAAGACCTCAGATGATTTTTATTTTTTTAAGGGAAGATGATTGATGAGGACCAGTAGAAATTTTGAGAAAGCACTTTACTAAACCAAACAAGAAAGAGAAAATTAAAATTCACATTTTCAATCCCAGAGTTATCATCATGGCCAATGCCAAGAAGGTCAGTTTCTGGAACAACTGCTACCATGTGAAGGGTTTCTCCTTCCACATATTCTTCCATTTGTCTTACAAAAATGTCTTACAGTAGATGAAGACAATTTTCAGGTACATAATGAGTTCATGACAAGAAGAAACAACTCCACGAGCCCTTTCAATTAACATAGCTACAGCTGAAACAGAAAACAACTATGGGCTCATCTTACTTATCCACACATCTTGAACAATGAAGCCTTTTATACAACAGGCATAAAAGGAACAAATTAATTTTTAAAGAGCAAAAAAATATATAGCTGTACTCCATAACTCACAGCAGGCTTCCAAATTGTAATCAATATTTTCTTTTGCATTTAAGAACTGCCGAATCTTAATGCTTTTTAGACATCCAAGTGCCAGAAATAATAATTTTATTACAGGTAACTGTATGTGATTAGAGTCTGACTACAGTTTTTGAAGTTCTCTGCAAAGCCAATATGGGTTAAGTGCCCATTTGTATTGTTATAAAACTTCTTTACAGTGCTGTAATACAATACTCAAGCAGCAGACTCTGAGCTAATATTTAGCATACAACCTGATAACCTCATGTAGACCCAAACACAGCTGGAAAACCTAAAGTCTACAGTAAGTCCAACAATATTTGTATTATTCAAAAGTTTAAAAATATAGGTGTCAAAATAACTTCTCAAAGCAGGAACAACATTTGGGAAAAGTAACTTACCAGTCAATTGAACTATTCAGCCATTACAGCACATGCAGTGCTATGGACCATTGACAGCTCATTTAGTCCAATGACAACATAAAAAGGCTTTCTTTCCCCCACATACAAGCTCTTCAGCCAGTAAAGATAACAAGCACTCTGTCCAAATTTTCCAAGTAACAGTCTAGGGCCAAATACAAAACTTTTGTCAAGGATAGTCTTCTAAAAACCTAGCCAGTGCCATTTAAAAAATAAATAATCAAAATCAAATAAACAACAACAACACAACCCCAACATAAAACACGCAATCTAAAACATATTTACTTAAGAAGTTGGGGTGTTTTTTCTACTTTACAGACCAGATCCAGGTAGGGCATAAAATGTTCAAATATTATGGCAGTCAAAATTAACCCTAAACATACTCGAAGGAAGGAGTGCATAGCACTTCTCCATGTAAGCCAACAGGAAGCACCACAGTCTGCTTGCATTACTGGGAGAAAGTCTGGTGACTTTCCCAGCAATTACTGACTAGAGCAGATCTTTCCCATGCCCATTGGGACAATAGGAAAAGGTTGCTCACTGAGAGGACAGTCAGTCAGTGGAACAGGCTCCCCAGGGAAGTGGTCATGGCACCAAGCCTGCCCGAGTTCAAGGAGCCTCCGGACAACACTCGCAGTCACATGGTTTAGCGTTAGGTAGTCCTGCGAGGAGCAAGGACTCGGACTCAACAAGCCTTACGGGTGCCTTCCAAATCAAGACATCGTATGAGTTTATACACATATTTTCAGTCATCAAAATGTTGATAACCTATTAAGACTTTTCAAAAGGTTTTTTTTTTTTAATTTATTTGGAAATATCCAATAGTGCTTTTTCTACTACTTCATTCACAGAAGGACATCAATACTTTGTGATAGGTCTCCCGCAGTCTTCAGAGCAAAGCTCTGGAACACCATGTATTGAACAAGGGTTACCTACAGAAATTCCTAACGCAGACAACTGATCAGCTGCACAGATGAAAGATTGAAATGAGTGGTCTTTATAAATACTTTTTTGTTTCTGTGAGTTGGCTTTGTTTGTTTAAACTAGTTTCAATTACCAAATGCACTGAGAAGTTACTGTAGCAATATTTGCCTTTTCAGCCAATACTAGGCTGGAATAGTCACTTATTAACCATGGCAGAGTTGTATTTTACAATGAAAGAATGTAAAACATATGAGTCAGGGCTTCTGTTTTAATTCTGTTTTAATTTCCTTTAGCAAAATTGGAGTAGAGTATCTCATAAACCTGATTCAGAAACATCCTCTACTTAAATACCTGATCATGTTTTTTCTTTACTTTGGAGAAGTGCTAAAAATAACTAAAACTAGAAAAGGAAGACAAAATAAAGAGGGCAATGCTGACATAGTCTCTCAGAAGGAAACAGTCATCTTTTCACAGAATCACCTAACATATGTTACTCATTTTACTTATTAACTTTTATTTAACCCATCTCTTGCTGCGGTTCTTGATTACATGAAAGGAGGCCCAGGTGAGCCTACTGAGGAGGGAGGCAGAGATAAAATATACAAAAATCATCACTTCCAGTCTCCTGCTTTCCTTTACTTCCACTTGTGCTCTCTTGCAAAGCTTTCCTTAGATACCCTCCAGCTCTCCCAAACTCTGATCAGTAACACCACTCTCTTTGCTTATCCTGCAGCAGGCTCAGGAAATGAAGATGGCACAAATATTTATGCTTTTAATATGACAAATAACTGCACCTCTTTGGAACTGCTCCCGTGAGGGCAATACCACAGCCCACGCCTGTACCAGTGAAGTGGCAAGACTGAAACTGAGCTGTATTATCAATCTATGTACTTTAGTTGTAAGGAGTCACTCTTGCTATTCTCTTGTATTTGCATACCTAATTAAGTGAATAGGCCCAAGCTTTCCCTCACATGTGCAATGCCAGCCTTTGTGCAAGCAAAATCTCTCATTATCTGACAGTGGGTTAAAATGCAAATTCATTAGTGAGGGTTCAACACTGTCACTGGTAACACAATCCTGACTGCATCATTCATTCCCACAGGTAGCAGAGCTTCTGCCTCCATATGATGAGCTCAGGTAAGAGGGGTACTTTAATTTCTCAGAATAAAGCACAAAGGAGGTACCTGTCGCCTTCTAATCTCCAAGTCTAGCAAGAAGAGACAAAGATAAAAACAAAAATAAGGGATATGTACTCTATTTGTTTCTGAATAAAGACTGTCTGGTGAGAGGGCTACCTGTTGTCTTACCTGGCCTTAGTTTTGTCCCTGTCTGCTCCACAGGCTAATCTCACGCAATGCACTGCCAGGAAGATGTTACCCTTCTTGCCAGTTCTACGCAAGCATCTTTTTCCAGTATTCTCTTGTTAAATAATGCCTCCATGCAATTACAACCAGATGTTTGTCAGTGCTAGACTAAAGTAATGCTGGCATAAGCCTGTGGGACCCTGGGACAGCTCTCTTGCCACAGACTTCCCTTCTGGATGCTCTGGCCAACTTAATACCGCACACATTTTAGCCTGTCAAATTTTGACAGTCCCATTCTTACCCTGTTTTAGTGTGTGCATGTGGTTTTCTGCTCCAAAACACAGTGGAGTGCTATTTCCAGCCACCATTTCTGTGCTCCCACGTTACAAAACAATCATTAGCATAGGAAATGAAAACCACAGTCAGACTTGGGGGGGGTGGAATCACTTGTTCCCTGGATATTATCTTCTTCTTCCAGCAAAAGGAAACAACAATAACCAAACCACCAGCTCAGAGAAGACTCTACAGCTTCACCAATTTTCATGTTAAGCTCCCCCTGGAATCAGAACATGGTATGGAGTTAAGGGACTGACTCCTCCTTGGAAAAGGCACATTTACTGCAATACAGCTATTTAAAGGAACAACTAAAATAAGTGTCAGTTAGCATATTGGAAACAGTGTTAACTGGTCACAAACTCAACCTTTATCTCTAAAAAAGAGCTCACTTTGTGCAGGCAGTAGGGCTATTTCCCCTAAATTTAGGTGTGTTCCATTTAAGCCTGACGTTCTCTCACCCTCAGTGTCAAAGCTTATGAGAGCAGGAAGCACTGAAAGCAAACCAGGACAGGTTTCCTTCAGAAACAGAATAAATACTTTCAAGCATCAGAAACATGCAATTTGGCATGTTGAAAGAGATGCAAAGAGCTATCCCTTTAAAAAGCCTCTTTTAGGACCAAAATACTTTATGTTCCCTTTCTCACAGCTATATGTTCACATGCTCTAATCTATTTTTAGAATGTCCTTCCTACATTAATTTTTAAACTCGAGTCTGGACACTTTTCACCTTCTCTCTGCCCAGATATCCCTGTTGAGTCTGTTCCACTACTGGAGGCTGCAAGGACATGGAAGTCAGCCTGCCACAGGTTTGCATCCCACCCTTTCCCACTAAAAGCAGAAAAAACCACCACAGGGATAGAGAGCCTGTAGAGAGTAACAGGGCACAGCACTTACAGGGCAAGAGCCACAACTTCCTACAGCAGGCATGCTATTTTATGTACTTTCCGTCACAGTAGATGATGACTTAAAGCCATCTCATTAAATGCTGCAAGGCTTAAAAAGAAGGAAAAAGCCAGCTGTTCCCCAACTTCCAAAGAAGAGAGTATAAATAAACATACCTGCCTTCATCCATAAAGTAGCCAGCCCAGACTTAGGCTTGACAGTATCTCTCTAAGAGAATAAACCCACCACAGACTTCACAGGATAAATACATAACTAAACCTTCTGGCAGTTCTCTTAATCAGACACAATTCTACAGCTTTAGCTATGTTAACTCGCAAATGTGACTATTTTAACCCAAGTCTGTTTATATGCTTTTACTTAGAAGGGTCTTGTACCTTAAAGTCTGTATACATCACAAATCTTTTGAAAGGAAACAGATTTCAGATAACCACTGATGCCAGTGTGAACTATTTGAGGAGTAGTAAGTTGCTTTAGACTAAGCCAGCTCTTCCCATTCCACTTAAAAGCAGCTGGGAAAAACAATGTAATGGTGATTAGAAGGACAGGGTGGGGAGGAGGAATTTAACCAGCTGCTTTACGTAAGATGATCAATAGGCAATTTCTGTGGACCAAAATTTAATCTGACATTAGTTCAGACTTCTGTTATTTACATGTGTAGTCCCAAGGAGTGGTAGTAAACCGAGAGGAAGCTGTGCCCACAGACCACAGCGTATCAAAATATCCCGTGCCGGTCAAATCCAGCGGGAGACAAATCTCCCAGCCGTACCACGGTCACCGAATTCCTCAAACAAACCACTTTTGCGTTTCCAGACAAAAACGTGTTCTCCACATTACACATGAGCAATCTGCAAAGACTAAAGAGCAGACACAAGGTAACCACGGAGAGCTAATAAAAGCACACAAAAGGTATTACATCTTTTTCTTCTCTTCTATGATCTCACTTTAGTAATTACCAGTTATTTCTGCATATCTTAAGAGACTCGCTTGTAAACAACAAATACAGAAACACAGTGCTGGAACACACCAGCAGACGTACATGCAGTCAGAACACAGGAAAGTGACTTTACGAATTATGTTTACACGTTTTTAATATAGTCTAATGATTAAATCAAAAAGGAAAATAGTAAGGATATTTGCCCTTATCTTAATTAGCAAGGCTGTTTATGCAGGCTGAAAGGTAAGCATGTGTTTGTTTCTCCATCTCATTTTTATGTATTACAACTGAAGAGCATTGCATTATTTGCACTCTTGAAACCATAAGAAGCCTCCAAACAATTTCTGCAGAAATAAATGATACTTAAAAATTTCACATTTAATCCGTCCAAGCAAGACCTATTTTACCCAGAAAGAATAAGGCTCTCACTTACCAGGAAGATTCAAAAGCTTGCAAAATAAACACAATTTATACCCTTCCCAAACTTCTATCAATACATTTTCCCCCCTAAAACTTCTACAAGTAAATCTCATCACTACAAGTTCAATTATGTCATAAAGTGGCCTTATGCCCTAATTCTTCCAAACAAGAATGTATGAGGTCATTTGATAGAGTCTAAACTGAGAGGGAAAATCAACCAACAAAACACCTCAAAACTGACACCACCTCAAAAGCTGGCCACAGTAGGTGCTTCATCCCAGATAGATGGAAGGGATTCAGGAACTGTAAAAATGGTTCCCATCCATTACTTCCTCTCCGTCTTAAAAGTATTTGCTGTTCCCAGTATCACCAGCTCTGCTATACCCTGTTGTTACATGCTCTTTTTCATAGCCTCTTTCACAGTCTCTCTCCTGTCTACATGGTATCTGGGACATTCAGAAATATTGCAGTATCTTAAGTTACTTTCCTGAATTATTTAAAAAACCACTCCTATTTCTACAATCCAGGCCATCTTGCATGAGTTTTCTGAATCCTGAAGATGATCTCCATGGGACAAGGGCAAGTTTTTAGATTCAAAAAAGAAAAAATTAAGAAAAACCACACATATGACAGCTGCATCTCCAAGAAACTCACTTTGCTCAGCAAGGAAGAGAAGCAAGTGAGGAGACAACACACTCTGACTTGTGCCGTCCCCCTGCAGGGAAGGGACCTTCTGCAGAGGAACGGAGCAGGTCACCAGGGTCAGCAGCACCGACACGGATAAACCTGACAAAGTCCACCTGCCAAAGCACCAAGCAATAAGCTAACAAAAATTAGATCAGATAGCAGACCTCCAAATGTTTATAGCCCATGACTCAACTTTCCCTCCTGTACAGTGACCTTTACAGAGGACAGGAAAAGGAGGTGAGCATGCTTATATGTTAAATTCATACAATCCATTAACCAAAAGAGTAACTGATATTGGAGGCTCTAAATCTACTTAAGAAGCAGAACAGCAGTGGCCTATGATATCCCCAGAAGGCCAGAAGCGGAAATTTGATTGTTTTTGTGCTCCTGGTATCTTGTGAAGCATGTGCAATTTTTCTCAAAAAATAACAACAAAGTCATAAGGTAGAAGACACAGAAGTAGTGTGATCATCAGCATAAAGAGGATATTTTAAGACCTGATTTAACGCTCAAGTTCAGTTTTGAAGAGACACAATACAGCGGACATTTGCCTGGACAAGACATCAGAGCTACAGGAACCATACAGCACTGCAAACCAAAATACTCAGCATTACCCCAAAAATAGTGTCCAAATACTGCTCACTTCCTCTATCACATGTTAGAATAATCTGAAAATAAAACCAGAGCAAGGTACGGCAAAAGTGAAATTGGCTGGAAAGCCTGAAGGGAATACTGAGCAGAACCTTCTTTCCACTTAGGAAAATCACAGCAGAATATCACTAACGGTAAAACTTGAGGTCCAGAAGATAAAGTTCGGCAAAGTGACCTTTTACGCATTTCAGATCAAAAACCAGTTGGGTCATATGCATGCTGAGATAGCCTTGTGCATATGACAAACAAGCTTAAAAGAAAAGTTTGTGAGCAAGCACTCAAGACAGCTGTGCTCAAGAGCTATATCCAAGAGACACGATCAAACTTTCATGTTTGATACTGTAATCTAAAGATGAGCCAGAGTTCAGTAAACAGTAAATGTGATTCTGCACAACCTTGTTATCTTTCCATCTCAACAGTTAAACCTATGTGAGGGAGTGCAAAGAGGTTACAAAATACTATCAGCACAGTTTATTAAATGGTCCTTTTGCATTTATTTTGTAGCAGGATAAAATTTAAGGTAGCAGAGACTTAAACAGCAGTAAGTTAGAAGACCAGGACCGATTCTTTAAAAATCCTTTGGACCTCCAGAATCAAGAGGTAATTTTTCTTCAAGAAATTTTGCACTCTTATGTGGCCACTGTTTACCAGATTGGAGCAGCTTCAATTTATGGTTGTGATTATAAATTCAAGATAAACCAAGCTATTGTCCTATCTTCACACTTAGGAAGCAGAGAACAGAACTGGAAACCTTCAACTCCTAAAAAAATGGGAGGGTTGGGGAGCTGGAACATCTCAGGTAAGTGTGAAATCCTTCAGCTTTGAAATCAGGAGTGATGCTGTTGAGTTCTGCAAGGGTGCACTTGGGTTTGAATTATAAGGTATCTCCACAATCCAGAAGCAGTCAAATAAGACTATGCATTGAATTAATGAGCGTTTGAAGGATATTCTCATTGTTGCGTAATTATTTTAGCACATAAAATTCAAGTAACTCAGAAGAAAGTTAGCTACCTCAACAGCAAGGAGCCCACATCCTTCTCTTGTTAGATGAGAGAAATTACAAAACCAAGTACTCTGCAAAATAAGGTAAACACAACCAGCAGTCCTTGTTGCCCAAATGGATCCAGAAATCCGTGCAGAAAGTTGTGTCCACATTTCACATAGCTTTGTCCTTCCCCACCAAACTCAGTCCAGTACGGGACCGGCAGAACACCCTTGCTTGGATCCCCCACACCAACAGGGATGTCTGCTTCTCCATCTGGGAGCTGCATTCCTAGAAAAATGCTGTGAGATGAAAAAGGTGTGGGAAAAAGTTTTTTGGGCATCTTTTTGTTCTGTTTGATATGACACTTGTCACGTACTCATCTCTTTGCCAACTACAAAAACTCCTGAGTGGAGGGAAAAAAAAAAAAACCACAACCCACTCAGGCAAGCAATTTTTTCCATAAACGATAAGCAAAACAACTATAGTCAAACAAAGTTGAAGGCTACTGACAAGAAAATAGAGGCCTGGGCCTTGTTCTTTCTACTGCCTGAGAAATGAAGGCAGAAACCAGTATCTTGATGCTCTTCCCTGCTGTTTCACGCTGCTTTTTCACTGTATTTCTGCAGCAGTGGGAATAAAGACAAAAGAAGCACCAAAGAACAAAGCGTGAATCTCATTCTGGCAAAAACAGGGAGGGGGAACAAAAGACAGAATGGAAGTGGACGGACTACTTATAGCAATTATTGTCAAACATTTTTGCACTTCCTTCCTTAATGTAGCTCCTTTTGTACACAAATGCCTCCAAATAGTTGTGAGAGGTTCCCTTTGTAAAAGGAGGAGAAAGGAAAACTGTAATAAGACTATGCAATGAAGATAAATTTTCCCAATAATGCAAGCTACAGGAAACACATGGAGGTCAAATAAAACTATTATTTGCCTTTTCAAACACTATTTTCTTCAGCTGCTAAATAAAAACATTATGAAGCCATTTTACACAGTAAAATTTAACCTTCTATTAACCTTCCATATTAAGTAAACAAACCTTTCTAGCCAATAAGCATCATTGTGAACTCTCCGAGATGATAAGCAATACCTTAATTACATTCATTTACATGACTTTGAAATTGTTCCAGACCAAAGTCAACAACTACAAGGTCAAAGAGTATGGAAATCTAAAATAAGGAGAAATCCATAGTCGGCCAGTTCACAAGGGTGGTGCAGCATCCTTCCTAACCCAGTTTGCAAAGCGTCAGGGATACCAATCAAGTACTCGCTTTTCATCAATTACATTAAAAAAGCAAATCCTCTGAAACACTAAAGACCAAGTCCATCCTTTTTTTTCTTTTTTTTTTTTTGAAGACTATTCAAAGTTGAAAGCAATGGACACTTAAGAATTTTTTTTGATGCCTAATGACCAATCAAGCTGTATGAATACCTTATGCAAAAGTTTTATAATATTCTAAATGAAAGCCACAACACAAAAGATACTTTTAAAAATTACATCCATACCACTGACAACTAGGGAATATTTGATATAGTGCCTTTATACTTGGGAATGCTACACTGACGAGTTTTCAACTTCTAGAATGTTACACGAAAACCTTCCTTATTTCATCCGTACTACACTTAGAACAAGAAATGCTAATAATGCTCAAACAGCAATTATGAAATTTTTTTAACAATGACTGTTGCAAAAAACATACTTCATAAAGTATGTTCTGCCCTGCAACAGCAGAAAAGTAGACAGAGTCCATCCATTCCCAAGATATTAGATAATGGCTCAGGTATGGTCAATAGAAATCAAATTAGCCAAAACAGAGCATACATGCACGCTGCACTAATGGACCATTTCAGGATTACATTTCGTGTATTATAACCACGAAATTATTACCAATATACATATACAAAAATCTAAAGTACAGCTTTTGGATTTAGGCAGTCCCATATCAATACAGCGAAGCTGACAACATTTTCGTAGTATTAAATTAGATAAATCTCCCTGCACCCTGCTTTACTAGCCAAGCACTTTTTATACAACTCTCAAGCCAACAACCTTCTGCAATTTAAGTATGATTTAGTGCAAGAGAAGCAATGAGTATTATAAAATTTATGCTTGTTCACCTTCTCTCCCCACAGAGAAGGGCAAGACGTTTTTTCATGTAAATATGTATTAGATCCAAATCATTTAAATAGATATTATTCCATAGAGAACATGATGCTGCATATGCCCATTTCAGCTCCATGTTACTAAATAAACTGCAAGATAATGATGTTGCCTTGCTCATCCTAAAGGACACTGAAAATATTTCTATGCATTTCAAACAGAAGTAAAAGGAACAGACTTTGAGAAGAAAAAAGAAAAACTAGGGTGGCTCTCACAAAGCTTCCTAAAGTGAAGACAAGTTACTGGCAGATTAGGAAATCTCTTTAGGAACAGGTCACAGCTGCCACAGAAAAAAAATATAGCTCAGGTACACAGAATCTTTATAGTATGAATAGCAAATCATTGCTATCATCCACTTTCATTTTCTTTTAAATGGAGAAGGGAAAGATAATCATGTTTGCAAGGAGAAAACCAAGAAACTTTAGACAGATGACTAATTCTAAAAGTTAATGTAGAAATCCTAAATGCAAGGTGCCAAATGCTAATTTGTCTCTAATATGTCTCAGCTATATTTAGCTACAAGTGTCACTGCTTGAATAGAAAAGAGACAGAATAGGGAAAACTTAAACAGTGTCTTAAAAATGAGAGCTTTAAGCATCACTTTCAGGTGAATGCATGTATCTCCCCGCTTTTCACAAAATGCACCGAAAGTCAAGCAACATGTTACATAAAATGCATTTTAAGTTAACAATTTATTTCTAAATCATGTATGTATTAAGTGAGGAAGACTGTCATTTGACTTGAAGCTATCACATACCATTTGGGCCACAGTCAGTTATCTTACAATACAGTCTGACCTCTACTTGATTTTAAAATAGGATAATCACCTTCAACTGTGTATGAACCTTGAACATTATCAAAAACAGTTTTATTGCATCAACGATTTATTAATAGTCTTATATTAATAGTAATGCAACTTTGACTTTACAAAGTCATAAAGATGACGAGAAACACAGTCAAGACTTATTGTGCTACCTATTTTATTTTAGGCTTCTAAGGCAACCTCATGACACAACCAGAAAAAACTATCCTGAAAGTAAGAGCTACAAAGGAAAAACAACAGAATACGCATGTATCGTCCCAGTTCAACAGCAGAGCAGGAAGGCTACAGACAGCATAATGAGTTCAGACAAATTCTGAAACCTTTCAAGTACCAAAATTGTCCTGTAGCCAACTGTGCTTGGAACTGGAGAACTGCTCGTGCTGAGATAGGTAACTTCTGGACAAGCACACGAGCAGCGACTGCAGCAAGAAGAGGCGTGAGCCTTACGTGGGAACGCGCTAAGCCAGATTCCCCTTCCAAGCAAAGCACTACAAAATGCCCAAAGCCTACAGGCTCACATTCAACACAAACCTGAGGAAGGAGGAAATGTTCCTCCCAGAGTGTTTCTCACCGTGGCACCCCTGCCGTGCGGTCACTTTTAGAGCTGCTGGCCCCACTGCACCACAGTTTAAACAAAGAACAGCTAAGAAAGTACAATATTCTATAACTGGCATTTACAGCACCGGCCTTGGACTCCTAATCTTTACCAGACGGGCACACAAATCAATCTATCAGCTCATAAAGGTATGCTTTTTAACCTCTAAAACAGATGGGATTGGCCAGAAACGTCTGGCATGTCAAACTGCTAATCACGGCTGCCCTTTGCACAAAATAACCCACTTAAGTTGAGGCATGGTTGCACTGTAACAGACATTAGTCTGTGGGAAACCCATTTAACTGTCACATACTCCCGCCACTCTTGCTCTCCCTTAATTAAGCCTAATGCCTTATGCTTTGACCTTTTGTTCTAGCCTATTAACCCTATCTAGTACAAGTTCAAATATGTTAAACTTAAAAGTTTGCTGTAAAATATTAAACGCCAAGCTACAGAAAGAGCGAGGGATGCTTCTCTACCCTGCAAGTTACCAACCCCTTTTCCAAATTTCAAAGCACTATGTTAATCCCCAAAAACAAAATATGTCCAAACACTGATCAGTTTCACAACAAAAAAAGTGGAGTTTCTTCCACTGGCATTGCCTCTTTTTCCTCTTCAGAGAAGAGAGGAGGGTGAGGAAAAAAAAAGAAGTGAAACTTCTGTTTGCAACTTCATATCCTCAGGCTTTTGAGTTTTTATCCAACGAGAAAAGCACATGCTATCAGCCAAGATCATACTGCACTCATTTGCTGTTCTCTGAAACCCATCATTAAAAATAAGACATAATTGGTTTACAGTGACCAATTTCTTCTCAATTAAAGGCTGTCTCTGCCAACCTTCCTCACACTGAGTCACCATCTTGCTCTTTTGACAAGATAGTTACACTTACTAATAGTCTGTGATTCTCATGTGCATCTCCAGGTGAGTTGCATCCTTTGAAGTTTCTCAGACTTGCATAGACTTAAACAAGGACATAATTTATACATTCTAGCTACATACTTTTCCTTTTATGCAAGCTCAACTAAAGCATGGCTGCCTTCTGCTCCACATCTCTTAATTCATGAAGAGTACACAGCATCAACAAGACCAGCAGTTACATTTCTAGAGCAGTACTCTTTTGGAGAAAGTCTACCCTAAGGGTCCAGAACTCTGACTTAAACAAGAACTCTAATTCCAGTGACAATAACAAACCCCTGATCAAGACACTACTGCACTTCACAAAAAAGCTATTTATGTATGCAATGCAAGCTTGGTATACCAACAGAGGTATTACAAAATTAGTGCTCATAACTAGTAAACAAACCTATTCCCCGCTCCAAAAAAACAATGATAAAGCCCATAACTGCTTTATAATATCGGTTAGAAACAGAAAACAGAATGCAAACCCTGTTGGGATTACCAGCCATGTATACACTGACAAACACATTCTCAAATCTTTAGCTTAACCACCTTACTGACAAGCTGAATACTTGGTGCAACATCCTTGTTTACAGCTTATGCTTCTGCAATCTTGACAAAATAGAACTCCTTTTAAAAAGAGGCAACAATCTTGAACCAAAGCTTTGAATTACTTTAGCCGTTTTTGAAGATGTGAAACATTCCAAAAAGCTTGTTGCCACTGTCTACTAAGTTCTATTAAAGCTGTACAAGACATCTGCTGCTGATCACAACAATTCTCCAGTTTTAAATTGCTAATTAATTAATTATGTTTTAATTCCAAAGTGTCTGCCTTACTGATTCCGAGACCAGCAAGTAATACCATTAACTTTCCTGTAAATACAATGGCTCAGGCAACTAAGATGCACTACAGTAACACTCAACATCTTTTTTCTGAAAAGCTAAATAGAAAACATTGTGGAGAAAAAATGGATCTCTCACACCGACTTCTGGTAGTTTCCAAAGCACTGATTCTGGTTAAATCCAAACCCCTACAATTTAAAAAGTGCATATATTTTCTAATGATTTCACTTGGCTATATACTACTGTGTGAGAGATGCTCAAACTGCACTGCACAGACCAATGCTGTACTCAAGTAAAGTCAAGCAACACATGGATTTATTAAAAGAGAAGATAAAAATATATCCTTGCATCTGCAATCTGTGTCATTACAATGGATATGAGAAGCTCTGCAGGCTGGGATTTGGTACGACTGCCTCCAGCTTCTAGACCTTCCCTACTAATGCTCACAGAAGTTGCCACTGGAGGCAATGCAAATGAGTCCTAAGAGAGACCAGAAACAAAACAACAACTGCTTGTCAACCATTACATGCCCAAATTGTATTCTTTATGCTCATCAGCATTCTCAAGTTCTTAGGCACGCATGTAGGCCCACCGAGGACAGTGGGGCTACTCAAGTGAATAAAATGACTCACAAACCAAAGTGCATATACATAAGCAATCACTGGACAACACTCGGGGAATTATTCCCTGGTATCAAAGAAAAATAGGATTTAGGAAATGGGAACCAAGGGAGCAGATCCGAACAAAATGACAGCGATGCTAAATGTCTACAAGCCATTGTAACGTAGTATCTAATAATGATTTTACTGTGACGGTCCCTTGCCACACAAGCTCAATTTGGATCTGTTTTATTTAAAAAATAAGAGAGATGGTAACACAGTAAGTGTTATTTAATCTTCTCTTTCACTCAGAAATTACATGTAAATCAAACTCTTCACTATTTAGGTACCTCACAAACAAGTGGGCTAAATCTTCACAACTTAACAGCAAATTACAAACAAAAAGTTCAGACCTTACAAAAATATTTATTTCTCTTTAATCAGCACACATATAAAAAAAAAAACAACAAAAAAACCACAACAATTCTTACAGAAAAAGAGAGGGATTACCTTGAACATTTATCACTTCAAAACATATTATAATCCTAAAAGGCTTATACATGGCACACAGTTGTCTGACAGCTTTGGCAAGATAAAGAACAAACCCCAAACCAAAGAGACAAGGTAAACAACCCAAACAAATTATTTACCTTGAATGTGGTTCCATTAGGAAAGCTCTTCCTTCAGGAGTCCAAGGATGCATTAATTTTCTTCCTCAACAATTTCATGCTTGATCTGAAAAAAACAGCAGAAATCACCCTATGAAAGTCTGCAAACCATTTTTTCCTACCTAATATGCCTCTATCTACTTTCTTACTGTTGGTGTAACAGAAAGCAATGCTTTATTTTGGCTAGTACAAACTGCAAATACCATTTTCATTTCAGAAGAAAAATATAGTTCCAAACTTCAGAAATCAAAATCTTCCAGACAGAACCATGAGTAAAACCAGTAGAAACAACTCATGTTGTCTAGACTTGTACTAAGGGGACATTATTTCTGCAAGAACAAAATCCACATTCAAGTCTAAGCCAGAGTCCTCTTTTCCTTCCTTTCATTCAAAAAACAGCTGTCACATGAAAGCTTTCCTTCCTATGTAGTGGTTACTGCTTAACACTTCAAACTTGCACCCATGAACATCAAAATCAGTTTTTAAAGAGCCTCTATTAATTTACATATACATAAGGAAAACACAAGAGTGTAGTGTAACAGGTGAGCGTAATGCTAAACGCCACAAAATTAGTAAGAAAAAAAAAACAGTAGAAATTGTAGTATTTGCTTTTGAGATATTTAAGAATAGTATATAACACTATTTTATTTTAGTTAGAAAATGTTATCCATTACAATCACAACCTGGAAAGTTCTTCTCAGCACTTGTCTATTATTCTTAAGTGAAATTTTGCTAAAGGTTGCAAACCTACAGCTAGCCCAGATCATTCTTATTTCTACTCTTTCAGCCTTGTTGTTGTGACAAGCCTCACTATTAAAGGTCATCAAGCTACCACCCAAGCAACAAGCTTATTAAGCAGAGAGTCAAATTTAAATACACTTTAAAAAAATGAAATAAAATAGACTTTCTCCACCACTTAGCTGAACTTTCCCCTCCCTCCCACTGCCTGGCAATGGGAGAGTTCCTCTCCTTATTTCAACACCTTTAGCTTCTGTTCCCACAAAAAAAGCATCCAAAAGCTTTTTGAACACCTCTTGCACCAAAGACCCCACAGGTGGGTACGGGTGGGTAGGAGAGAGGGGGAAGAGTGGGAAGTGTATGTGCTGGGGGCACAGCTGAGCATTCCTCCCTCCACTAAATCACTTGGGTTCAAGCCAGATTAGAGAAAACATCTAACTCTGACCACTGCAATGTGCTTGCTAACTGGGAAAAAAGATACAGGTGTTGATCAACGGGTCATCATCCAAAAAAACACCTATTCAAAGCTTTCAGGTACATGAAATAACAGCAGCATGCTGGACTACTGCCAGCACCAAGACCCAACAAAAGATGCCCAACAACAGAGCCAATTAAGCTGAAAAATAAGTAAATACCCTGGAATACTACATGCAGACACTATTTTAAATCCTTCTTCCATATACATCACAAAATGAAAAGGTAAGTTGCACCACAGAAGGGGTGCAATCCTCACCATTTGTAGTCAATTGGGGGCGGAAAAAATCTACCATCACAGTAAAAATAAACAGAGAAATGACAGGTACAGTGAAAAAGGTGCTGATAAACATAGTTCAAAGCCTTCTCAACTCCATTTTACTGAAAGAGTAAATAAGCTGGATGTGCGATCTTTTGTGGCCAATGAAAAACAGGACAAGAAGTCCCACAGAGCAGAAGAAAGCAGCACTATTTAGAAAACATACTCATCTTTTCAAGTCACCTGAATTTGAGAAAAATAGTTAATTCCAGTATCACTATTCTATACTATATATGTAGACAAAATGTTTTTCACCACTGACAAATGGGTGAATTTAATCATTCCTACTTCCAAGAGAAGACAGATTGCTACCTCGTAGGGAAAAACACAAAACAAGGCACAAAAACCCACTCCATACAGTATTGCCATCAAGGCTTAATGTACAGATGGGATTTCTTTAGGTCAGCATTAAACAGTCTTTTTTGTATTGTTCTAAGTGACTACAAAAGGTTTATGAGACTTCAGTAAAAAGACAACAGAATTTGTTATTTCTGGGAAAAAAAAAATCCATATTCCTTCAATAGGTTTTAAAAAATGAGGAGAAAAAAAGAGAAACTTTTCTAGAATGATACTTTATTCCCAAACACTTCACATCTGGACCACTCGGTTTACACACCTTATAGTTTTTGGAATGTTGATTTGTTTTGTATTATGGACTACCAAATGCAGGCTAGGTGATGACACAAACACCACCACCAAGGCCATCTCCTGGGGCAAGAACCATCATTTCTTTCTACATCTGAGGCAAGCCCTGCTTTCGCCATCACTGAAAAGGCCTTTTCAGTTCACTCTCCCTCTCTCTTTTCACAGTGGGGTGGGGTACAGAGAAGAAGTAGAAAGCAGGTAGCTATGAATCTTTAAAGTCTGCTATGGAAAAAAAATCAGAACAACAATACCAAGTCTAGGACCAATGAGATCAAAAATACTGTTCATCTGTGAGCAAGACTTACTGCTTGGACACATCTCAACACAGAACTTCATTGACTACTTTTTGGGACAAATTAAATACTCCTTTATTTGTTTTCAAATAATAGTTTCATGCAAGATTGGAACACATTTTACATCTAGCGCCTGATCTCTTCACGAGGACTCCCTCAACTTCCTTTCTTGAGATGAGGAAGATCATCCCCTCAGAAGTCTTTCACAACACCGAGTTTCTTTCCTACATTAAACTCAGCCTCTTAGAAACCAGTGACTAAAACAGAAGATCTGTAGCTTCTGCTTTTCATTTGATTTTGTCTATAAGCAAAATTTGTTTTCCTCTGCTGAAGGCAATGGTATTTAGAAATAAGTGGTATGAAAACTAAATTTCACTCAAGACAGGCAATTAACAAGAGCAATGAGCTCCAATAACAATTTAAGTATAAGAAGACTGTGCCAGGAGGGGTTTGACCCAAGCTAAGATGTCTAGCAACTGCTTCTTCCCCTTTCTACACATGAATATTTATTTACATGAGTTTTAGTTCCTATTCTCCTTCTTCAACCATCAAGCCAAGTGACCTGCCACAGACAGCCAAATAAATTACCAAATTAATTCTTTCAAGTGCTAAATAGGTCTGCTAGCATTTCCAAGTATTCGAAATAAATAATCCAGAAACCCTAAAGAGCAAGCATTCATCTTTACCAAAAGAATCCCTCTGCCCACTTTTCCCAAGGAATACCTTCCCACTGGGAAACAGGAAAGTCTTCGCGTGATCCCAGATGTTCACCCAAAGTACTGCCTGCCAACCTTTGTATGCTGTTTTCTAATTCAGTGTTTTCCAAAGCAACTAGTGAAAGTCTAACATGAAAACGTCTAAAAGCAATGCCACAATCCTGTTAAATACTTTCCCCCTAGCTCTCCCCACTCTGCTGCAGGCAGGCCAGCACAGCTCAGTTACTGTTCTTATCGTTTTGGCCTGTTGGCAGGAAGAAAGAGCAAACCACAAATGCTGTTACCATTAACCTCTTTGTCTTTAGTTCAAGACTGTTTACACAGACTGTCAAATTTATGCTTTTTATCTTTATTGTACCTTTATGCATATTCTTTCACACCTTCTCCTCCTGTTCAGGCTTCATTCCCTACCAACCTTTCCATTTGCCTGTCATTGCCTGCCCTCCTGAGCAGCAATACAAAATTTTCACTTCTTGTCCCAAAAGTGTATTTATCCTTTCTAATCCATAGGCTAGCTATCCTATTAACCCTTGCCTCCTGCTCATCACCCAGCCCATTGCCCAGCACATGGGAGATGAGTCCTGCCCTGCCTGCAGGCCCCACGCATGGGAGGGCAGCTACCAAAGCCCCCCCGGAAAAGGGGCTTGTGCCCCCAAACCAGGCACCCAGCTGGGAACCCCACGCTCTCCACAGGCTCCCTTCTGGATCCCCTCCACTCCCTGTACATTCTCATACAGGAAAAAGAAACACAGGCACAAGACTTCTGGGGTTTGACGTACAGGCAAGCTCTGAAGGCCTATTCTAAAATGATAATTCATAAAAAATATTACGGTTTTCATGTCTTCTCTGACAGCCCTGCAAGGAGGTGTCAAGCACAGGCCTAGAGCAGGACAGCTGACTGGGGGAAATGCAACTCCCTGGCTTTGCCTTGGGCAAGTTTATACATGTGCTCGGCACAATGCAAAACAGAGTTTCTCTTTTACTATAGCCATGGCCTGCACTGACACTGGTAGAATTAACAGTGTTCCCACTAATAATGATAATAAAGCTGGCATTATATAAACTTTTTGACAATGTTCAAAGCCTGAAAAATAAAGTTAGCTCTGAAGAGACAAAATTAGCTTTAAGCAAGCAAAACTTTGACAATTCTTTTAAGCAAATCCCACAATAAGCAAAACTACAGGCAAATACGATCACCATAAAGTTAAATCATGTTTGAGTTCTATAATCTTTACTGAATCACTTAAAAAAATTTTCCTTGATGCCCCTGACAGAACAAATTTACCCCAAACACAACCATCAAACACTGCAGGTGATACAGCCAGTGATTAGATCACTCTTTTAAGTTTACAATATAAAAATATTATTTACTTTTACTTCTTTATCAACACAGTTTTTATAACTACAATAAATTTTGGTTTTAGAAAAAGAAACAAGTATGGGGAGCAGAGGAGAAGAACATGTTTTCATCTGCAATTTTCTATCCCAAGGCTAACGGGGGAAAAAAACCTAAAACCTCAATCCAGCACAGTTTGGCCTTTGACTGCATGTTGTATTCTGTGCATGCATGGCCTACAAAAACCTGAAAGCCATTGATAACTCTTGCTCATTAGATGACCCAGAAGCACAGGCCAGTCTAGCAGCAGGTCAGATTTCACCCTTGCCCAAAACATGCAGTCACTACTCCTTACCCCTTCCATCCCACTCACAGAACACAAACACCTTACATATGCATTTCACTCATGACTAACTCACTGTCTTGCTTTGGAGTCCATGTCAACTCTATCTCAGGAGACCACTGACAGAACAAGAAGTCAAACTTCTCGACCACAAGTTTAGGAAGACAACTGCCTCAGACAGCAAAAAACCCCAAACCTGCCTGAACACCGTTCTCAATGAGAACTTTTGCCTTCCAAGACGTTAGCTACTGATGCCCATACAGTAAGAATTAGTCAGATGCCATTAGATCTGATCCCAACCACAAGATACCCTCAGCTCAGAGAGCTTTTGTCATCTGGCTTCTTAATGTGTCACTCTCATGTGTTCAGTCAGCCCTAGAAACAGTAAATCGCATTTGAGTATTAAAGAAAATGTTTCCTACTCGCTCGGGAATACACCACCCCCTTTCCACAAGTGACTGCTTCCTCCCCATAGGTCTTCGCAGATTGGATTCGCACTCTTTGTTAAATAAAGCTTTACGGTATCTCTGAACATTTATAGTGCCATGACTCAGTTAAATTCTAATCAGCCTGTGAGCTGTCTGACACTGCAGCAGGTCCCCTCAAAATAAAACAAGGAATAATACAGTCTACAGATTCCAGAGAGATGAGGCAAAAAACTTCCACTTCAGCCTTCTTTACAACAACATAATCCCAAAGCCAGAAATCCCACCGTTTTTTTCCAACACCTTCAACACGTGTCAAGCATTTTAGCTGAATCCTTCTTTAAATTAAAAGCCCAGTCAATCACCAGGATACACAAGACATAAGAAAGGTGCAGCACAGACAGAAGGCGTCTGCTCCCTACAACGCTGCCCCCCTCGTTTTGCCCATACTACGTTTCCTTAGGTTTCACTACCTTCCAACTTAATCACCCACTGACACTTAGCAAGAAGAGCCTCCAACAACGTGCTCCGTAGGGAGAAACGGAAGGTGGAAGTGGGGGGAGGAGGGAGAGAAATTTTAAAATTCACCTTTAGAGGGCTTCGGGGACACACAAAAAAACCCCACGTCTGGAAAAGTAACCTTTAGTCTAGAAGGGAAACAGCGACGTCTCCCTAAGGAGCCCGAAGCGATGAGAAGG
>VZTE01003316.1:1073587-1090420 GCA_013397775.1 Eulacestoma nigropectus | reverse complement strand
AAAAAAAAAAAAGAAAATATGTAAACCCACATATTGTCTACTCATGTTCTTAAAGATATTGCATGGGCAATAGGTGGTGAATTTCTGCTTGTATCCCATATATATTTCAGAAAGTGTTGGTGTATCCCAACTGGCAGATTCAGAAACACTTTTCAGCTCCTGAATCCCAGTGCGTGTGCACTGTAGCTATATCCTACATATTGAAATAAAACTAGATATAGGCACTGTTTCTGTGCAAACTCTGATTTTCTTCTAAAGGAAAGGCTGGTGTGGTCACCCTTCCGCCAGGCTGATCAGAGCGCTAGGACTGACAGAGCAGTCTGGGCTGCTCTGCCTGGTGATGGTCTGATTATGCTCACGATTTGCATTGTTTTCTGAGGGGTTCTGGCTACAGCTATGTCTGTCAGCTGCCATGAAATGCCTAATAAGTGTTTCATGTCTAAGCTGTTTAATTTTATTTTGGTCTTTCCTGTGAAAAAGAAAATGTTAAGTCTTGTCCCCAGGACTCGGCTTTTAAATGACCAAAAATTAAACCTACCAGAATAGTGTCATTAGAACCTCTCCTAAGAACACAGAACTTCAAGGGTGAGTAGTGGGAAGTGAGAGGATTTATAACTCTCTAGCACTGACAATGAAGGTAATTTCACAACAGACTGCAGAATTTACTTGTTTATAGAAAGTCCTTACAAGAGCAAGAATTTCTGCACAAAGGAGTGCCACCATTTAAAAGGAAAAGAGCGGTTATAGAACCCCTAAAGTTGTAGCTAAGAATATGGGCCTACAGGGATTACACTGAAGATTAAAATATTTTGGCTCTAGTGACTGCTGTAATGAGAATACATATAGAGATAAACTGACAGAGCTGAAAAGTATTTAATTTAGATGGCAGCCTACAAAAATTAATGTGAAAACGAGAATTGCTTAGGGGTAATAGATTGAGGGTACAAGATTCATCTTTTAAGTGTTAACCTTTTACATGACAGTGTGATACTGTAATTAAAATGGCAGCATTCTTTGTTTGGGGAATTTATTTTACATTCCTAATTGTTTTGTAATTCCTAGGTTATGATTTTTTTTCCAGCAATTTTTGACTGACAGAAGTTGAGGATTTTTCACAGCAATACAATGGAATGAGTGAGCTTCGTTGTACTGAGCAAAAGATTAAGCAGCAACTTGTTTTAATTGTTTTAAATTATTAAATTAAACTAATCTTGAATATTAATATTTGTTCTGGTCTATCGTGAATATGAACATAGAAATTCAATTGATTTCTTTCTAGTAACTGGATCCTTAAGAACTTACCCCAAACTTTGAGCCACTTTGATGTTCAAAGGCTGAGATCAGACATGAGAAGAAAAAGAATGGGGACCTCTTCACAATATTTTTACCTTTGAAGTCTCAGGTTAAAAGTACTATTTCTGTGTGCTTAAACAAGCAAGAGAATGAAGGATAAGATCATGAATTATGATAACAGACAAGTGACAAATGTTTTGCATGAAGTACTTTTCCTTGTCAGGAGAGAGAATGTTCTTCTAAGAGATTTCCGAAGAGATTGGCAATTTGTAGAGTCAATTATTGGGAGGGAAGAGATATATACTGTATTTGGGTTTAACTGTTTAAGTGGGAATAAAGGATTCATTTGGAACTTTTCCCCTTGTTTCCCTCTACATTTCATACAAGTGGTAGCAAACACGCACATTATCCAACTGTCAACAAATCCCCTAGACTCAAGCCTGCAACAGTACATCCCACGTCTCCCCCATGAAAGTCTTTCATGAAAGCTCCTCTGTCATTCAAGATCATACTATTCCCTCCTCTATTTATTTCTAAGTGTCACTCAGCTCCATTCCACCAGCTTGGAAAAACGTCAAGAACTTTTATCTTCAGAGTCAGTTGCCAGTTCTGTTTAGTGAACAAGCCAGCAGGGACCTCTGGTGCCATCAATGCAGCTCCATCAATGCCCCTCTCTTTAGGGATGGAATATAGCATTAGCCCGATGGCTGGACAGAAAAAAGCTGCATTTTTAGAATAGTTCTCAGGGAGCAGTTACTGGAAATCTCCTCCCTTGAGACAGACTATTGGCAACAAGTTTTGCTGCTGTGACATGAGGTATTGCATCAAGGCCCAATCCTGCCACTAATAAAGTTAGTGGGAAACGTGCCATTCTTTTCAAGTGAAGTGAACAGGATTAGTGTAGCAAATCAGGGCTAAAAAATGTACCTTGCATCTACAAATGCAAATGGAAAGTCATGTCCCAAGTGAGAATGTCATTTTATGTCTGGTTTCAGAATCTGGCGATGTGTCAAATCAGAGTAAGTCCCTTCCCCAAATTTAAATTTGACATTATAGAAAATGGAAGTTTTCTTTTCATATTGCAACACTTCCATTTTTGGTTTTGGGGGTGTTTATTTAAGTTTGCATCTAAAACAAGCCAAGAACAGACTGTTTCAGTGTTGGATTTCTTTTCCTCTTTAAAAAAACAATTAGTTTCCTCTAATACAAGGCATAGGCATTGTAGAGATTTTAATTCTTAACAAAACTATTTTCTGACAGAAAATAGTTCACTTTATGCTTTTCCTTAACCAGCTTTAGCAGACTCTTCTAATTACCAACAGACACATTACACAGCTGTGCTAGGAAACATTACTTAACCTGCTCAGCCTGAATGGAGAATTTCTGTTGATGTCAGCTGTCAGACCCACAGGCTCTTGACTGCACTAACAGGTAACAGTCCCACTCTCTTGGCAAGAGCCCTTCTCCCATAGACAAATAACATGGTGCTGGGTAATTTTAATTTTTATATGTGTGTGTGTGTGTGTGTGTGTGTGTTGGTTGGTTTTTTTTCGTAAGATATTATCTTACTTGGCAATACTGGCTTTAATTCTACTTAAAATGACAGAATTGGATTGTCATCATTTTTAATGGGTAAAATCTATGCAGTTCATCAGAGGCGCTGTAAAATCTAACCAGAAATTAGACTGTAAAATTAATAGGCCTATATTCCCTATAATACTGTTTTATAAATCTGGAACCGTAGCAGATTTGGAGTTTCACATACGGTGCAATTCAGCAGTGGTGGAATCTTCAATTTAAACAAAAACGTGTGCAATAACTGGTACCCCATGCTAAGGAGCTACTGGCTGTGTTTTACTTTGAGTAGTAGGGTACCAAATCCTTCAATTCCATGCCTGGGCTTTCATTTGAGTGTATTTCTATACCGCAGCTGTGAGCTATGGGATAACATCCCCCCAGTTTATTTTTGTGCAGCAGAGGTTAAGAATGGCTGGAAGACGCACAGCTCTTGTGTGGGAATGTCGAGGTGACAGAAGGGCAGCGCTAACTTACCCCTGCTAGTCGGAGAGGAATGATGGGGGAAAAAGCGCAGGAGAGGCACAAGGAGCGCTGAGAAAGGAGCCGGTGAACAGCGCTGTGAAAAAGGGGAGCAGAGCCAGCAGCTCCCCAGCGCTACCCAGCCCCGGGGTGCGGGAGCCAGGCGCGGGGAGGGAGGTGGGCGATGGCTGCCAGCATCTCCTCCTCCCTGCGCTTGGCACAGGCACACGCACGCAGGCACGGAGCCTGGGCCGAGGTCTCCCCTTCCCAAAAGCCCGATGGGAAAATCCCAAGCGGGACTCCGCAGGATTTTCCTCCCCGTGAGAGCAGCAGGGGGGCGAGGGGGTGCCGTGCGCGGAGCCTCCCCTGCCCCCGGCAGCATCGGGCAATCTGGCGGGACATATGCGGCATATGTGGCATTATGTAAGGAGCGGCTGCTGCCCACGGTGAGCGATGGCAGGGCGGCAACAAGAGACAGCAAACCCTCCTTCCCTGGGCTGGAGTGAGTCGCTTCCAATGGTAATTTGCACCATTTTAACGCCGAGTACCTCCCGTGTAATGATTATACAGTGTTACTATAAAACCTCAGGGTTCATCTGCAGAAACATTCCTTACGCTGGAGTTCTCTGCGGAGACATACTTATAAAAATTGGTGTGAGGGGAAGATTAAATAGATAAGAGCATAAAAACAGATTATAGAATACATACAGTCTTGTAGATGGGTTCAGTGGGGAGGCAGGAGCTCACACTCCTGATTCTCCTGACGGATTCTGTAATACTGGGCAGATTCCCTCACCACTTTTCCCGCCTCAGTTTCCCAGATTTGAAATGCCTATTTCAGCTCTTTCTCTACCTTATCTAAATGCTGTAATACAAGGGAAATACCTTCATTGCTGTCTAGCCTGTGGAATCTGGATCTCAGTTTAGTCTAGTCTTCAAACTTGGAACAAACAATTATCAACATATAAATATGCTTCCTTTTGGTTACGGATTGTGTTCTCTTTTCTTCTAGATCCTACTATTCATGCCATCCCAAGAAAAAAGTGTTTGCCAAAGGCAAAAGAGCAAAATCTTTCTTTAACAACCTGATAGAGAATAAAACACAGTGAAAAATGTACTTTTTTTAAATCCAGTTTAAAAAAAAAATCTTTACTAATATTTCTTTATATTAATAAAGCCATTCCCTGAAGTAATCATGTCTTACACCATTAGTGCACAGCAATACAAAACAAGGTGAAAACCTTTGAAAAAGTACTTAAAGGAATAACTCTGTAACAAGGAATACACTTTCTCTCTGTCATAATTGCACATTTAAGAGGCCTCTGCTTTACCAGTGGCAATTCAAAGTGACAATGCCTGGCTCAGTGCTGTTGTCTTTTAGCTGCTAATATAGAAATTGTAGCTACACAATTTTCAAAGTGAGCAATTTTATGAAGTTAATTGTGTAACATTGTTTATGAATTTAAACCACACAATTAATGTATTATTCACAGACATGCATAATGGACTCTTTGTATTGAATGATGGTTTAAGAAAAAATGTAACTGATTTTGGAGCTACAATAATTGATTTATGAGGTAAAATTAAAAGTGCTAAATATGTATTACTTGGCTACTCACCAGCTACATGGATGGGGGTGGTATGAAAAATATCTATATATAACTAATTGCAATGCATGGATATCAAGGAATCAGAGAAATTATTTAAAGCAAAGGAAAAGGATTAACCTAGAACTACATGGTGAAGATTTAAGAAAGGCAATTGGCTATCAAGGGAAACCAGACAAGTATTAGATGTTCTTGCCTATAAAAATCTTCTCTAATTTAAGGTAATGGGAGCTTTATTCTTAGAAATTTTAAAACAGCTGGATCGAACAATATCAAATTAAAAGACAGCACTCCAGTAACATCTCTCATTAATATCTTGCTTTTTAAGTAATGGTGGGACTTTAAATGAAATGGTACCGAATATGAATAATGGAAACTACCTGCCTCTAATGAGGAAAGGACCTCTGTGGTACCAAGGGATCTGACTTCTTGGTACTTACCAAGAAGTACTGGAAGTACTTTCCATTTTTAATTCATTTGGAAGGAGAAAAAAAAGATATCACTCTACATGGTGAATGTCATATGAGTTCACAGGCAGTTCCATTAAAGAGCTTTAAACCAAGTAAGAAGTTTAGTTAGTTTATATAAAAACTATGCCCTGCTCTTCTGCTGCAGCTCTTTATACTAACAGATTTTAACTGAACAACAAATTGAAGAAGGTACTTGTTTTATTTCATTCTCTGAGCTGACGGTTTAACAAAAGCATGTAAAATCGTATTACTGCACGGGACCAGTTTGGAAGAAACACCCAAAGCAATGCACTAAACTTGCTGCTTCCATCATCCTCTTCATTTCTACTCAGCAAAGGAGAGTCTCAATTCACTGTTAGCTAAATCCCATGATCATCTTGCTAGCCCTTATTTGAGCTAGCCTGCTTCAAGGAAAAAAACCCAGCTATCTACATGAAAACTACTCTAGAAAAAGACAGTTCCTCTGGTCAAAGGGCAGAAGGAGATGGGTTTAGCAAGAAAGTTTGTATAATTTAATGAAAAAGTTAATGTAAGTGTTTCCATATTGATGGGTCGTGGTTTAAGCTCTAAAATTAAGGAAGCTTCACATTTCTATGAAACAGCCATGCACAGAATATAATAAAACTTACCTTTAAGCCTGAGCAAAATAACAAGCACATTTTTCCTATGTTGGCAACTGTCACACATTTTGACATAGAAACAGGGCAGATGGATTACTTATTACTTTGATTTTGGATACCTAATTCCATCAAAATATTACAAAGCAAAAACTTTGCATCAGCATGGAACATTTGATCCCTGAATTTTTGGTGGGCAAAATTAAATAAAATTCACCTGGATCTTGTGGCTTTTATTTTCTGTGGAACACATATATATATATATAAAAATTTCTATGCTACACCATCTTTGTGTATAAACAATGTAACATATGTAGCATATATAAAAGCAGTTTTCTTTTCTCTCAGATTCACATTATTGTCTATTCCATATTACTTGTAACTGGTTAAATATCAACTTCAGTTCATTTTACAACTCAGCTTTGTACTCCTCCATTTATTCTCCTGCCAAAGCAATCTGACCCTTCTTCCACCCGAACATTAACACACATTATAAGATTCAGTTCTTCCTCTTTCTGTAAATTTATCTTCATACTTTGTGAACTTTGTAACTCATATTTTCATCAAGTTTCAGTCAAGACACTCATATAGGTCTGAGTGACCGCATTTTGAGTGTGTGTTTACACTCTTATGTCATGTGTGCTAGAATGGCATTACGAACTCCCATAAAAAAAAAAACCAGACCATGCATACAGTATATCAATAATGTTTCTAACATTTCATATAGAAATTAAATGGAAGTTCTGACACTATTGCCTTTCCTGGTGTAATTTATTGGACTTGTGGCCACCAATTTGAAATGTTTATACATGCTAACAGTTCTCTTCACCCACTCCACTGGCTCAGATATGGTGACATTCTCCCTAAGAAAGGATGGCCATTAAGCACAATATGATAACTAATGAAAAGTAGCAGCTTACATTTAGCAATCTAGCAAAATACTAATAGAAGACCAGTTTACAAATAAATAGCTGTCGTTGTCATAAATTAAAAAAAAAAAAACAAACCCACCCAAATTTATCTGCTAGATTTTGTTCGTTATTGAATAAATTAGAGTACTCTCTACTACAGATGACCTGGTGGCTGTCTAGGATTACAGTCTGGAGCATGGGCTATCCAGCCCAAAGGTTAGGGCCTGTGTCCAGAACTGGGAAATGAGCCGAATGTTCATGGCCAAAAACCAAGAACCAGAAAGTCAAACCAAGGGTCAGCAGCCAGAGATAGGAATAAGCATCTGCCCAGGAATCACGACCTGAAATCAGAAACCCACAAGAAGAAACTGCAGCCACAGGGCACAGTGCAGAGGTGGTTCTGAAAATACACCCTCTGATGTGTGAGAGGATGCGCTGGGGTTCCACCTTGGAGACCTGCTCCTAAGCCATGGCTGATGTGCTCTGGCTAATGGGTCCAAACTGCAGAGACCCCGATTTAGTACTGCAGAAGAAGGTCTTATCACAGAGTAGCAAATTTTACCTGAAAAACATGGCACATAAACCAGCCTTCTATACTTTGAAACTCTCTGGATGTTGAGAACTCTTTTCTCAGTATCACATATATTTCAGTAGATCCATAGAAGGTTGTAGCCAACCCAGCAAGTTCCAGACACATTACATCCACATAACACTTCTAAATTTTGTACTAAGATGCAGCTTCCAAACCTGTTTAAAGCACGAATGAATTAAAACAAAGGTATCAGAGTATGGGTCCTCAGAGTTTTGAGAATCCCATGACCTTCCTAAGGGTTTTTTGCAGTATCAATGGAGAGAGTGGTGCCAAATGGTCAGACTGGACTTCCACCTGTAATTGTGTATGCCTGAAGCAGCAGTGGAGGAAGGTTGTATGGAACAGGGCCTGGTGTGACGAATCAGATCAAAAGATAAGTAGAATAGTTTGAGTTGGAGGTCATCTAGTCCAACCCCCTGCAGAGAGCAGCGACATCTTCAAATAGACCAGGTTGCTCAGAGCTCCATCCAACCTGACCTGGATCAACTTCCAGGGATGGGACATCTACCACCTCTCTGGGCAATCTGTAATAGTATTTCACCACCCTCATCATACAGATTTTCTTTCTTATGTCTAGTTTTAACCTTCCCTCTTTTAGTTTAAAACCATTGCGTCTTGTCCTGTCATAACAAGCCCTGCTAAAAAGTCAATCCCCATCTTTCTTGTAAGTCACCTTATAGTACTAAAAGGCCACTACAAGGTCTGCCCAGAGTCCTTTCTTCTCCAGAGGCCCCAATTCTCTCAGCCCGTCTTCATCTACCCAGTCTTGCTTAGGTATTAAAGGATATCTTAGGCACGTAAGAATTTAAATATGCAAATATTGTGCAGTGGGTGAGAGCAGCCACATATTTCTTAGAAAAAGATCATGTTGAGGATTTTGTTATGACCTCACCCTATTTTTCTATGTGAAAGAAAAATATTGTCTGACTTCCTTCATAACATATTCTACATCTTATTGACAAATCACTTATGACACTAATTTATTAGCATAGAAACATTACGACTCTCAAGACAGCCTGCCTTGATTTACTACATCAGGGTTTTTCATATGCCAAGGTCCTATCATCTCTGCTGGATCATTAAAAGTCCTTTGGCTTTTTATATTTTTTTTTGTGCAACATAAGAGTTTTGCCCTGCAGCCCTTGCTAAAATCCTGAGTATTGGAATGGATTTGCAGCTGAAAGGAAGATCCACTGAGCTGATGCTTAAGACATACAGGATATGTTTATCAAAACCATCTTTACACTAGCTCCTTGCCATAAAAGTCAATGGCAAAGAAGGGAAAAAAAGGGGGGCATAAATGCAGAAAAGTAAAATCCAACAACAATTAGGGACAAGCTGCTTAAACTGCAACACTGTTTTATCTTCCTTGTGTGAAAACTATATTTATGACATGCAAAGGGAAGGAATGAAACTAAATCCATCTATCCCTTTTCCATACAGTTAGTGTTTCAGGGGTTGAGATCTGCTTATTTTTATGAAAACATCAACACCACTTTACAGGGTCCACTGACTCTGTATCCAGAAGCACCTGATGAATTCCAGAGAGACGTGAAGAATTGTAGGATTCAAGAGTCTTTTTGCCATCACCATTATATGACTAGGAAGCTGGGTGGCCAATTTCACAGGATGTTCCAAGTTTTTTCTTCTCTTCCATGGGTGTGCCCTCCCCTTCACCAGGTTTATTTCACTACATGCACAACCAGTGACTGACTACTGGTCCTAGTCAAAGTAAGCAAGCCCTGCATCACCACTATTCCAGACTGCAGGAGTCCATTCAGACAACAGGAAAAGCAGTTAAAAATAGGAAACTGAGACTGAAATTAAAACTTAGGCCCTGTCCCCCACAAAAATTGATTTGTTATTTTGAAAAAGAAATCAAAGTCTCATTGACCTAAAGCTCGTGGCTCAGATAAAATCCATGGAAAATCAACTGGCTTATTTTTAATTCAAGGATCTTTTCTGGAAAAAGAAAAAAAGTACATCTTAACACCTAACTGAAGATAACCAATTATTTTATCTTGTCTCCACTTCTTCTGAAACCAAATAAGCCCAAACAATTTCTCTGTTATTTAAAAATGAGCTATCGAAATGGGATATGAATAAAAAAAGTGGACACATTTTCAAGTCTTTCTTGCATTCTCAGAGTTTTTATATATATTTCAGCAAATGCTTTTTTAGCTGTAGGAATAAATTTGAACACCTGTTGTTTGTGTAATGTGTATCTACCAGTCTCTCAGACAGACCAGACCATGCTATAATGTAATTCCAAAGAGCATGTTCTTATTTTGTCTGAAAAGTAAACAATTCATCTGCTTACAAGGAAACAAGTCTGCTTGTCAACACAGAAAATAAATGCATGGTGATGCTATACATCCAGCATAAAAAATAGCACAGAGTTTTGAAACAAAAAGAAATGTATCAAAATAGCCTATATGTGTGTATATATAGTTCAATTAATGTAAACAATCAAAAGCTAAATAGTGAATATTTCAGCTGCATTATGGAAAATAGGCTACACATGCAGGCACACACCTTGGAGTCTGTGAGGAGCACACTTGCTCCTTTTTGGTCTTCACACCCCCCACCAGCACGGCTGATAAGGCACTGAAACGCCCTGAAGTTTTCCCCTCCCTCTCCCTCTCCGGCAGATATGGGAGCGCGGTGGAGATACCCGGCTGCGTCAAACTATCGCCGGGAAGCAAAATCTTCAATAGGAACTTTGTACCCGTATATATCAAAAAGTCAACACGGCTCGTTGTCGCATTAGGGAGCTGCTGCTGTCCCAGGATTGCTGAGATACTTGGCAAGACAGACGGGCGGCCTCTCTGTCTCCCCGATGGCGTCTGCCTTGCTGCAGATTTGTCACGCAATTCATCAGCTTGAACTGAGCACATAAATTTTCAGTTATGACTAAAAAGTTAGAAAATTCTCCACAGATGAAAACCACGTATCTGCGCTAATAGTCAGGAAGAGAGCACTTTGGGGAACAAGAGCAGGAACAAAGGATCTCCCAGACTGTGAGAGTGACTTAGAGAAAGGAAGAACAAGCTAAAAGTAACACTGGCAAGAAATAAATTCAATGTTAACTCTAAAAGTTCCTTCTACAGTCGTTCATTTTCCAGTCAAAACATCATTAAATATTGAAATCACTCCCACCATAGGTGGCAGTTTATTGAGATTTGTTTTTGAGAATTGAGAGTTCAGTAAACCAAAAGTTTCTACCATAATCTCAACTCTGAATTTAAAACCAGCTTCTTCACAATAAACCACTGATCTCCACCCTCATCTACGGCAAACCAGCAGCCAGAAACACAACAGAGAGATCATGCAGAACCCTCCACTTTACACAGAAGCAATACAAGTCTGGAATTTCATATAAAATCTCATGTCAGACAGACCAAAAAGAACAAGGTCCTTCCATAATAAAGACTCAAACCTTTTTCATATCATATATCATATATGAAGTATATCATAATTCACACATTGTAGGCAAATTTGACTATTTTACCCCTTTTTCTTTTCTTAGAAAAGCTTATTTTCAGTCAATATTTTACACAGTGCAGGCCATGCTCTATGACTGAAGTGCAAAAACCTGAGCTTCTTGCCAGGGAAAGACTCAACCTGAATATGAGGAAACAAACATTACTGTTTGAACAACTCTTTTGAAGAAGTTTGTCAAAGTCCTTACACGTTAAATATATGTAGACCTATAAAAATAACTTCATTTTAATTCACTCTTTCCTTCTAATTTTGTAACAATGTCTGCAACTCAGCTAAAGTGTACTAGTTTCATTATTACATATAAAATAGTGAGCTACTTAGTTTTAACTTTTTAGTTTTAACCTCTTCTAGTTTTAACATTTACCCAAGGTACTTTATATTTTATTTGAAATATGAGTTTTTAAAAATTTGGCAAAGTCCTAGTATGCAAACAGTTTTACTGAATATGACACCACATGATCAATGTCGATTTGCTTTAGAGACCACTGTAAGTATCTGTACAAGTACCTTCTTGCTGATATAACACAACCTGCATTAGGGAGAAGCAATGGGTGGTGGAAAGTTAGCCTTAGCTACTCCAGGAGAATAAAGCAGTAAAACTGCAGCTGCAGACAAGCCTCTAACTCTACCCAGCCAGTGTGGTCAAGACTGAATGCAGAAGACACACGGAAAAGAAAGTTCTGAAGAGGAGAGCAAAACCAAAACAATAATGAGAAACAAATAAAAATGCCTTTTGGACTGTTCTGATTTGTTTTTTTCCAGTATTCCTGCCAAAGGAAATCCCCCTGCATTTTCTGAAGACACCTGAATTTGCATGAGAAGAAGGAAGCTAGATGGGAGGGCTTTTCTGATAGCCTTACCTGAAGGGGTTTGAAACAGGGACTAGGGAGTGTGTAAACTGAGAAGAAAACATTTCACAGGGACAGATTTTTAGTGGAAAGATACTAGTTCCCAGATTTAAAAATATCCTGCAAGTCATATTTGCATGCATACACATTCTTCTGACCACTTTTTTTTCAGAACGGGCAATAGCACTCCCCTCTTCTAAGAGTCTCAGCACCTTGAATAAACTCCAACTTTTACTTACCTGTTAGGTCTCTCTCAATTCTAGGATCCCAGTAGATCTGCAACCAACTAGTATGGCACAGTCCTTCTCTAGGATCTGGTTCTTGGTTCAGGCAGGCAGCAGTTGGGATGATTCTCAAACTATCTGCTGAGAAAGAAAATAGGCAGGTTTAAACAAAAGCGGGTACACCCGGGCAAAAATTTAAAATAAAACAAAAAGGAAAAAATAAAAGAGAGAAAAAGTAAAGAAACAGAAAACAAGAATTGGGCTGCAAGTAATTTTCCTGTTTATTCTTGCATTTCTAACTGAAGCCAAGTGACACAGGCACAGAAGACTCTGATGAAAATGGGGGGAGCAGAAGGCAAGAGGGAGATGCAAACATTCACCTATCTGCTTCAGTGGAGCCAACAACCAGCATAGTTGCTACCTTGCAAACCCAGTCCCAGTTCCTGTTTTGCTTGATTTGGACTATGTACCTGAACTTCAGCCTAGTGCCCTGGCCCACGAAACCTCACTATCCACCGGGCTATAGGCACTCTCCTCCTTCCTCCCATTATACCTTCCCCTGGAAATATATTATTATTAATATGTGGTCAATGGCAACAGAAAAGAATGGAGTCCCACTCCACACAGTAGTAATGGCCTGACAGGGCTCATCTTTTTGGATGAGGCAAGCCAAGGCTCAAATCTGCAGTTACCACCCAGAACAGCTGTATCACCTGGAGGACTTTCATCAGTGCAGCAAGCAACATACAAATTTTATAGCTGTTAACTTTAACACCTTCTTCCCACCTTTTGTGTATTTTCAGTAGCCAGAAGTGCTGGGGGAGGGTAGTGGCAGCGGTCAGAGTTCCTTAGGAAACAAAGATTCCAAAGCCAGGTATAATCAGCCTAGCAAAGACAGGCCAGAGACTTGGGTGGAACTTCAGCAGCGGGAACAACATAAAATGTTACTCACCATTGCTGCTGTGTCAAGGATTTGCATCAGTGCACACCAAATGAACCAATTAGGGATGTGCTCTGCCACAGTCACTACTTCCAACAAAGTCTCAGTGACTTGGTCTGTTCACTGCACAGACAGTGGTTGCACACAGACAGCAAAGATTAGCAGGAAGAAAAACCCCAAATATTCCTGGGTTTCCACAGCCCAGGACAGGAATGGAACATCACAGGTGCAGTTCCTGTTATTTCTGTTTCTCAGCATTCTCCCAGCAAGGGCTCAGCCATTCTAACACATTATTTTGGATCTGTGGACCTTGGCTAACTTTTTTTTTTTCCCCACTTCTTTTTAAGCACTGAGTAGCTCATGCTCTCTTCCAAGCCCTCACAAGCCGTGGTCTGGAGTGTTCACTGTAGGGTCTTTGTTAGTTTCTTAAATATATTGCTCAGAAGGGGAAGGTCAGACTTGAAGTAATAACAAAAGCACAGGACTAACTCTTCAGAGGAAGGCTCCTCTGGTGTTTGGTGGACTCATGAATATTTGCAGGAAAGAAAAAAATCATCAATTCTAAACACACAAATCTTTTGGTCCAGAACTCACATTTTTGGCTACTACAGTCCTTCTGTGAATCCTGGTTTTAATTCTGGCTCTCAATAATTGTATTTACTGAACCCAGACATATAGAAGCCATGATACAACAGGGGCAGACTTTTGATGTCTGAGAAAGTTTCCTGAACATCCATGTTCCTTTCAGAGAGGTGAGATGACAGCAGTCTGCTCAGACCTGCGGCACGCTGTGGGCACTGAGCACTGATGACTTGGTTTACCACCCATGGTTTACCATCCTTTCCATGATAAAGGATGTGGCAACAGATAGGAAACTTTTCTCTGTCTGCAATGCAGCTACAGCATTGCCTGAAATATAAATTCCTCCAAGGGTGTTTGTACCAGCCTTTGCTTTGAGCTGTCAGTCTCCATTCTCACTCAGGGTCTGTGCTTGGGTACAGCAGCTTTTGATATGACCACAGCTGATCAAAAAGGTTGCACAGGTGGGGTTTTCAGCCCTTATGAATAAGAAAGTTGGGGTTAACTTCGAAAAAGCCTCTGAAGGAGGTGAAAAAGGAGGATTTGAAAGCAGGATATCCAGACGTATTAAGTTCTCTTCACTCCCGTGGTGTGGAACACCGTTACCGTGACACAAAGGGAACACAGGGACTAGCTTTTTTCTTTCTTGTTCCCTTTTTTAAAGAGTTGTTTCATCTCTTTGGATAGAGAGCATTAGCTGTTCATTTTGCCTCATTTAAATAAATCTCAGGAGGAAGGAGAATGCACACGGGCGCTACTTCCCACGTGCACCATTTTCCCAGCCTGCTCCTTCAGTGGGGTCTGGTGAGGTCGCTCCATTGTGCAGCACATTATTTTTAAACACCTCAGCGACTCCCTCCAAAACGTTCCCTCTTTAATGAAATCTGACACATCAGAAAAGGCAACGGGAAGTTTTTGTTGGTTGTATTTATAATCTTAAGCCAACTGCTGCTTATCCCGAGCGTGTCAGACAGCAGGGCCACGGGGCCAGCAAGGCTTCAGCCACTGACCTCTGAACCTCGGCCGGACCTTGCCCCGGTCAGCTCCATGACAGGAAAGCTGGCAGACTTTGAACCCAGGCTTTGGGGCTGCGAGCAGGGGAACAGCTGCACTTTGCAACACGAACTTTGTACTTCGACACATGGACATTTAATCTCCATGAAAGAGCCTTTGTTTCATTACTTATTAACATCTCCTCCTTGAGTAAAGTTCTTTGTTAATGAGGCTTTAAAGCACGGTGTGAGGCTTTTTTCCCCCACCTTCCTATGTCCAAAAAATAAAACCCACCACTCAACTTGATAGGATTATATTAGATGTTAAAGAGTACAAAAAAAGAGAAATCAACTTAGACTTCATGCACCTTCTGAATACTGTGGATATTTGCTATGTGCTCTCTTCTGAGTGATCAGCTGTAATAACCAGAGCTAAATACAGAAATCAGGCAATGTTTTGAGGCCTGTCTTTGCAGAGATAACTTTTTGAGATGATACCTACAGTAATTCAGCCCACAGCGACATTCAACCTTACTGAATAAATCAGGTAAAAAGATGAAATAGTAGGAAAGTGTCAGCCCATCCACACTAAAAAGCCATGCTTTATGACAGTGTCATAAGTTTTATATTTGCACCGCTTTTTGCTACCAGTTTTACTTTGGAGCAGTGTCAGTGCTTGGCTTCTGTGTATTTCAGCATAAAATATGCTAACACGCACAGCCCAGCAAATTTCAAGAGAAGATATTTGTGCCCTGTCTTTCACTAAAATAAATCTTTGATCAGGAACAGACACCTACCTAAACATCAAATGAAACCTCAAGAAAGAGGCCACCTAAGATGCTTTAATAATTTCTGCATCAACAGTAAAAGCTGAAGATGCCCAAATGCATTTACTGTAACAAAACCAAGTGACAGAGAAGTACTGGAAGATGCTGCTAATGCCCCATTATGTCTGTGTTGTCATAACAATATGGAGCAGAAAAAGAAGATTAAGAAAGTAAAGGTTTCTTGAACATTTCTTCATCTGCAACTAGAATAAAACAGATACTTGGAAGTATAATATTTGTTACAGCCTGTTAGTAAGAAATTATCCACAGACAGAGGGATCACAGTCACACTCTTCCTATTGTTCATCACTACCATCTTTTCAACATGAATTTCCTTCCATGCCTCTCTAGTAAGCTTTTTCCTCTTCCTTTTTTTTTTTTTCCTCTTCCATATGATGGGCAAGACACCCTCACACACACCTGACCCAGTTTTCCTTCATCTTCATTAACAGTATGGTACAAAAAAGGAAATTTCCAACTAGTCTAGCAAGCCAGGTGGGTAAAGAATAAAACAAGTGAAGTGATGTCAAAGCACTCCCTTGCATGAGGCTGGGCTAGCAGGACTCGGAAGTGATCAGATGAGGATGGTCAGCTCCCGCTGCTCCCTGAGAGAAGCCCATGACTTTTCTTATTTGGATGTATTTGTTTACCCCCACACACACATTCAGGACACTGCTTTGTCAGCATCACCACTCATTTAATCCCAGGGTTTGACTTGCATTCTTTGCAGAGAGCGGACTGACAGAAAATGACACAATAACTTTTGTTTTGTTACTACATTTTGGGCGGGAGTACTTTTGCCCTGCTATGACTGCAGAGCAGCTGGCACAGCTACAACTGTGTTACACCTTATTATTTCCCTTTGTGTATCCAGCAAGCTGTGACTTCTCCTCCTCGAGGAGCCCCTCCATGATAAGGCAGGCATTATGCATTCCTTATCACCTCTGCCCTGGAACTCGGCCCTCCAGTCACACGGGCCTACCATCATGATCATAAGATTTAGCTGTTGCTAAGAATAGGCACGATCGTTTGGAAGAGATCCTGCTTTATTCCTGGGTACAGCTTCTGAATGGTGTTAGACAATTAAACCTTTAGGACGGATTCTGGATGGCACCTGCCTGCTCTTTCCATCCGCTCAGGGGTGTCAGACCTCTCTCTGTGAGGGTAGGCACGAAGATCTGTGCCATTTGCTTAGTTAGGGACAGCCGCAGACGTGCGCAGGAAACCATAAAGTCTCTGGGAACAAAGCAGGAAAGCCTCTGGGAAACTACGATATCTTTAATTTAAATAAATAAATAAAAATAAATAAGCTTGGAAAGAGAGCTGAGAAGAGCAAGAAGAATGATTTTGTTCTGGGGGGGGGGGGGGGGGCACACCCCTCCGCGCAGAAAA
>VZTE01003316.1:1038984-1070195 GCA_013397775.1 Eulacestoma nigropectus | reverse complement strand
GGGGGGGGAGGGGGTTAAGCCTTCATGATTATTTAGGTTATAGCTTTCTTTGTATTGTCTGTACTAAGCCAAGAGGAAAAAGAGATGCTTTCATTATTCAGACTTAATGAATGCACTCAATTTAGACTAGCGAGACAATCCACTGTATTTGGAAACAAGGAAAAATAAACTAGGAAAACATATGAAGTTCAGGATTCCCTGGAAGAAAAACCAGCTTGCAGGGCTGATCACAGCTCCGTACACCAGCTGCAGCAGGGCATGTCCCTCCTCAGTGACCACTTTGGGGAGGATGGAAAGTAATGAAACAAAGCAAGTCTGCAGGAGAGGGTCCACACAAAAAGTAGAGAAATCTTTCTATCATTTAATACTGAGAAGTAAAGGAGTTGCATTCTGTATACTTCCATAATTTGCTGAATATGTTCCTTCTGCAAGATCAACGTCTGGTGCTACTAATCCCCCAAAATAATAATTCCTTGAACGCATGCTGAAAAAACACCATTCGTGGTGGCTGACAAACAATTTGGGAGCCTGTTAAGCCATCCTGTGACAAATTCACAGCACCAATGTAGAGTTAAAAATGACAAAACAGTGAAGTACATCACCAGCTCACATTTGACCATCACCTTCTCCCTTAGCTACTTCAGAGGGCATCCAGCCTGCACTCACCAACTTACTTCTGTCCCATTCCGTGGTGGCAGGAGCTCCAGGTACTCCTCATCTCCTCTTGGCCAAGTTAGAGCATCCTGATGTCTCTCAGGTGCTCCTCATGAGGCCTCACTTCCTACTTTCTCCTCTAATGGCAAATCTTATTCCAGAGCTTCTGCCAAATATGGCTGTGAAGGCTTAGTTTTCCCATCCCTTGTTTTCTGCAATTAAACTCAGGATATAATAGAGGACTTAGGAGATGTAATTAAGGCTTAGGTTGTAATAAAAGGGACGCTCTTTTGTTTAAATTCTCTGCCTTACTGTGGCTGCTTTAAATTTGTATTTCTATCATTGTCTAATTAGTGTCTCTCTTCTGTCTTTAGGCTGGCTTTTCCTGTTTATGAGGCTGTGGTAAAACATCAGAAATCATTTAACCTAGAAAAAAGTGATCGTACCAACAGCTTACCAAAGCAACAATTATCAGTTTGCTCCCAATACTACCTAGAGAATACAGATGACAACAATTCCAACAGAAAATAAGCGTGAGAAAGGGTTACAGAAATGATTTAGACTCTTCTACCTACACAGACAGCACAGCTCCTGAGGACTTCCTCGCAGTAAATAAAAATATCTCTGTGAAGATAATTAGTTCAGGTGTGGCAGCAGTCTAGAAGGTGGTTCACCTGGAATCACTTCAGGTATGCACCCGCTACCAAACAACAGGAACATATTTTCCCCATCTCTCATCGTTGTTTCAGCAAGCATCCTACCATGCAGGGACAGGCAAAAGCACCGGAGCCAACACAGGAGGCTCACCAGGACTAGGAGAAACACATTAAAACATATATAGAAGTCAGAAGAGTGGTAATGAGGAACTCAGAGGAGTCATTTCCCTCCAGTTCCTCTGCCGATCCATTTTCACAGATCCCTCCACCCATTCCTCTGGGACAGCTCTTCAGGTTCTATTCTAGTTTACCCTATGGAGAGCCTGGTTACAGCTGCCTGTCAACATGTTGGTGTGTGCCTGCACTCCAAACACAAACCTGGGGAGAACCTAGGCTGGTTCCCCCAGGATCAGAAACTGGGAAAGGAAAAAAAGCTGCAAAGCAAGTCAGCCATCGGCTTTACAACAGGGCCCTGCAAAACATTAATTCCTTTTCCATCCTCTGTTTCAGTCCCACAACACTCTCATGTTCTGCACTCTCGAGTACTCCTCAAAGAAGTAAAAAGAATTACTGTCCAACACACACAAACTCTCTTTTTCCATTTAAAAGGCACACATTTTCAAATTCTGTCCTCTTCTGCAACAAGGAAAGCATGTGAAGCTAACTACATCCTAAAATGGACTTTTGGTTCAAAATAACCCAAACATAGCATATTTACTTTCAATGTTATGATAAGTCAGTCAACTAGGCATTAAGCACTGCTCAACAAAAACAGTCACAGCAGAGCTCTGACAGGTGTTCACAATAGGTTACACAAAAAAAATCAAAAAATCACCATTGACTTCTGCATTGTGAGATGAGTCTTGGTTCTTTGAGGCTGGGCCATGGAGCAAAGACTCTATTGGGCATCTTTGATCCTGCATTCTAGCCTCTGCCAACAAATCCGCTTCGAAGATACTCCTAACATTCCAAGTCCTGAGAAGCTTTAGTCTGTATTAATTAATTAAAAAAGGAAAAAAAATTAAACAGATATCCATGTGCCTTAGGGTGATATTCAGCCTGATACCTCTGACAGCTTTCCTTATGGCTTTGAAATCTATTACCTTCTGCAAGAGTAGGAGCTTTGTGACAACCTTCAAAAAGAAGCTTCTGCCTTCAACATAGGAACTGTATTTGCTTCAGTGGCAGATCAAGGTCTCCATGTGGTACAGAACAGCAATTACCTCATGAATATAACAAATATGCCAGAAAGCACGTAGGAAAAAAAGTATATGTGAAGTCAGAAGCTAGTCAAAACTCATCCCAGAAACTCTTTTCTGAGCAACAGTTCATGGGAGCGGGGAAGGGAGAATTAAAACAAGTCGGGCTGCACATCTTGAACTTGCTGAAATGTGAAGACATTTAAACCAAACACAGTAATTTACTCATAGAGGCTGAGTTCTTGTTTGTACAATGACTGGATGGGGGAGGAACAGAAAACTCCTGCTAAGAACTCCTTCTCCTGGGTCAACTGGACCTAAAAGGATTTCAGAGAAATTGGATGCCTGCTCTAAGGAAAGCCATTACTGCAAAAGCTCTACCAACCTGTAGACTTAGGAGAGCTGTGACCCCATTTACGGATGCTAGACCAGAACATTGGGCACGGACTCCTTTGTAAACCTGTTACAAGAAGAACTGCCCTTTTAGCAAGGTACAGACTCTAAACCCCACACAGCCAACAAAACAGATGTCAAAACCATGCGAAAAACTTCACAGAACCTTTCATTTTTCAGAGGAGGAGGTGATTTAGATTGGGTCACAGCTAAGCATGTCTTCCATTCACTCAATATGCACATGCTTACCTGCCTGCCTCCCTTTCTGTCTGAGCTGCAGTACCAGTTGTGGGCTTTCCACCTCCCAGCACGTGTCTGTCAGTAAGGATGGGTGGATCACTGTGGCAGCCTTCTCCCTCTGCCCATCATCTTTTCCAAAACACAGGAAACAGCTGTCAGGTCAGTTCTGAAAGTTGGTTAATAATTATACGGACTAATTATTCGCCTTTCATCTTAATAATTAGCATTTCAAAAGTATTTTATTAATCAGTCTTGCTACAGGTACGGACCATTGTAAGTTTTGGATTTTTATTTTTTTTAAATGCTTTTAGAGTCTTTTTTTCATTATTAAATCACCATTGAGGTTTCCAGAGGTGCTGTTATAAGGCTTGTAATAGCTTGACACCCTCCACCCCTCCAATTCCAATTCACTATCTAGGTGAATGACTATCTAAAATTATCATCATATTCTCCAGATATCACTATCTAGAATAATCTGGCTTCTAATGCTTAGCAGATACAGTAATAACATACCTAATTTTTAACTTTCATGATAGGGTTCCCCTGGGACAAAGTAGAAGGCAGACTGATTTATTATTAATATTATAAATAATTAAAATTAATGAAATGCACAAAAAGGGGAAAGTGTGAACCAAAGGAAGAACTAGCACACAAGCCTTAATGTAAATTATTGGCTCTGTGTCTATACAATACCAGTCTGTACTCCTTTACATCCCTGCAAAGCATGCATAAAATCTTACTAGAACAAAATGATATAATTTCCCACTCATTTTCCACACATAGAAGTATCTACAGAAGGTGCAAGGCAGGGGAGAGAGTGGTCAGTCAATCGTGTTTTAATTTACAGCTATTTTTGTCTAAGCCCTGAATGGCCTGCCAATTATGAACAGTACCAGCTGGGCTGTCAGGAGAGCAGGCTAAGAAGGACACACAGAAAAAGAAAACAATCATAATGTGAAAATAAAGAGCAGGAGAAAAGTTTGGAGTGGGGAAGACCCGATGGGGAGCCCAGCTCTGGTTTTAAAATGTCTCACTACAGTCCTGTCTTCCACAACCCCCCAAAATGAAAACATGACTATGATCATCATGATTATCTGGACATAGGCATATAACACATATAGGACTATATTTTTTACTTCTTGGGGCATAATACCAGACACCTATGAGTTATAAAAATTGTGATTTTCTGTGCTTAAATAAGCAGCAAAAATAAGAATTTCATATGTTGAGGAGGATGAGAATCTTTCAAAGGGTCTTCTTTCCATTTTTCAAATAAGTAACAAAAAGTCACTAGCTTATTTCTTTTATTTAACACAATAATTTTACAGGAGTTTTAAATGAAATGTAAAAAAAAAAGTTGAGATTTTCAGTGAAAAGGCAGTGCTACTGTTTCCAGAACCTCTTTCCCCAGACTCTCTCACAGGGAGAACATAGAAAATTCTTTTAAACAAAACCTGATGAATGCTTATCAGCAGAGTCATGTCTTGAGCAGCTATTGAGGGAACAAGGAATAAGCGCAGGCATTAAAAGACAATTTTATTCCATTGCTATTAGGATGTCAGTGCTGGACCGCACTGTTGTATATATAGAAATGTTGCATTTGGCAAAGGAGCAGTTTTGGAAGCTGATCTGCTTTTCATGACTGCTCTTCTCCGTGAAAAAAATTAAAGAGATTTACCCCATGCTTTATTGTAATCTGCTTATTTGTGGATGCAGATCAGTTTAAAAAGGAGAAGCATATTTATACCCATGCACTTCACCGTGTATCAGCATCATACTGACAAATTCTACAATATCCTCCCCTCCACTCCTTTCCATAGCCTTGTAGGAGAGGCAAGGCAGACAAGGCAGTCTGAAAAGCCAGCAGGCCATAACTCCTCTCCTCCAGACAAGCGACAATTAATCACATTCACCAGCGAGGCAGGTAGCTCTTGTCCTTTAACGCTGAAGGAAACATAAAGCTCCTTTCTCTGAGCACTGATTGTCCAGTTGATACTGGAGCTCTCAGAGCAGCTACTGAGCTGCTGAGATGCTGAAAAACATGGTAACCCAAAACCTAAATATGCCAGCCTTCTGCTGTTTTATTAATCCTTATTTTTCAAGGGAGAAATGAAAGAACAACCAGCGGCTGGAGTATAATGTTTATCTCCATTTTTCCCTGCAAGGCCATAAATTGTTCCTCCCCTGCCAGTGGTTCAAGGCCCCTGGGGGTCATTCAGGCTCTGACCGCACCAGCCCTGCTCAAAGGGAGCCAGCCCCACTGGTGTCTGTGGGAGTGCAGCACCAGGGATAAAGAGACATCCTCCTCCTTTGGAATAAGAAGGAAGAGAACAAGCCACAACGCTCTCAAATCTGTCTACTGTGGGACTAAGAAGAAAAGGATTATTGCCTTTTATTTTGGTTTTGCTCTCAAGCAACTAACCTTTCTGTTTTAGTTTTCTCCATATAAGCGTAACTCATTGATTATTTCTGACAATTACATAATGCTTTTGAAGTGCAAAGAGAGACCAAAGAGCATATCCAAAATCTGGGACAGCCGTAGCTCATCTGTTTCTTATGGTTCCCTAGCATAGGTTTTATTTCCAAGTGAGTCAGTCACATTTCAGTGAGTGTAAGAGATATTTTCAGAACCCTTGCAAAAACCCTTCCACTAAGATGCAATGATGTCCCCCTTGGAGGGGGAAGGGATGACAGACATAATCTCAGGAGACCACACAAAAATGTTAAGATTATCTGTGGAATCTCTCCTTCAGTCGCTCAGCAGCATCCAAGCACTCAGAAACCCACCTTATTGGAAAAAAAGATGAGTCTTATTTTAGTTGATTATTTAATTATTTAATTATTTGATTATTTAGAAGATTATTTAACCCAGAATTGCTGAATTTAAAAACTTTTACATTGCAACTTGATCTCCAGGTTGAGGGAGCCCCTTGTTGGCTTTGCTAACTCAAGTGTAATCCCAGTGAAAGAAGAGAACTGCAGTAAGGACGCGTGAAACGAGAAGTCTTGTTTGTTGTAGAAGTACCCTCATCTCACTTTCACACAGGCTCCAGCCTCCCGTCGACCCAAAAGCTGACGAAAGGAACATTTCAAGCATGTAAGCCAGAAGTGTAGGCAGAAATGGGTGATGATTTGGGCATGTCAATAATGTCACACCGCTGGAGAGCTGCCCAGTACGTGGTGAACAGCTGCTCTCCCAATGACTAATCACACAGGAGGAGGGAGATCATAAAATTCTCCGTTTTCAGAGAGGAGGATACTGCTCCTCCTGATATCACCTCTTGTCATGAGTTTCTCCTTGTCTTTTAAGGTCCATGTTGCAATAGTCCAGCCACAATGTTTACAGCAACATCTCATGCACATAAGTGTCAACATCACGCGTGCCAGTGTTTCGCCTTCAAAAAATTGTCTGTCAGCAGTGCTGCACTCCAGATGTGTAAGGATCAGTGATCAGTTAATTAATTTCAGAAAGTTCTGAAAAAAAAAGCAATTTATAAAAGCAGTTTATAAGTATTCTTCCTACTACAGTTCGGTTACAGAGAAGAATACAGTTGAGTTCTAATAAACCCAACTCAAAGTTCAGTGATTTTTCTTTTAAAATGATCACTTCAGTAAAGGACTTACAAAAGTCTAGAGCCAAAGAGGCCCCAAGGTGGTAGAAACCAAGCCACAAGATATATCAGTTTGGATGTACCTCACCTGTGCAACCACAAATTCTGAGAGGAAATAAAAAACTAAAAATTTCAGAATAAAATGCAGGAAATAATTTTTATTTTTATTTAGAAATCCTGAGTTAGTAATAGTAAATGCAATGCTATTTCCCAGATGCTTAAAGATGATAGCAGGCAGGATAACACCCATAAAGCAAGACAGAATACAGCTTTCGTCATCTCAAGTGTTTGAAAGCCCAGCGCATGCCAGGACAAAATGGCTGGTGTTTGCCTCTAACCATTCCAGTCATCCTGTTTTTGAGGATTGCAGAGATAAACAATTCCCTGAAGTATACTGTAATTCTGCAGCACTGATGAGCCCAATATCAATGCCTGTGTTAAGGGCAAGTTCAAAGACTCTTCAGTGTTTGCTTGATAAGCTTCTCAGAGAGGTCATTAACTAGGACAGCTCATGTACTGTACTCTTCATGCAAGTTTTCTGGGGTTTCTTCTTGTTTTTTTTTTAAATATTTTTATCATCAAGATCCTATTTTAGGGAACCTTCCTCAGCTGCCCAGGAACATCTAAAGGGAAAGGCATACATGTAGCTGAAGTTGACACACACACACTCTAGCCTGTGAGTCTAAAGCATATTTTTGGTTAAGGACACTTACCACACATGAGACCCAGAAAGGTTTTAACTGGGTGAAGCATAAAGCTCTTACAGGACTGAAGACAAGACAGGAATGGAATGGAAAATATTTGCAAGGCTTAGATCCAGTAAGAAAGCCATTATAGCAGATGCTTAGGGCAGCTCCTGGTGATTCTCATCTCTAGTACTTGAGCATTAGGAGTAAACAAAACCAGCCAGATGAGAACCTTGGTGGTACCTCATCGTCCAGAGCTAACTGCTGCTGCTTAAAACTCTAAAATCACCAATGGTGTGGTGCTGTCATCCACATGGCAGGTAGTGGAGGTGACCAGGCTCAGCCCCACGGATGCAGTGCTGCAGCTCTGGCTGTCACGGTCAGCTTGGGACAACTGTTCTTCAGCCAACTCCTTCCAGCAAGCCATCTACAGAGTCTGAAACAGTTCCAGAGAGCCCCTCACTGACACAAGAATGCTGTTCTACCACACCAGCATTTTTCACTTAATGGAGGAGCAAGACAGAAGCAATTGCTGCTGTCAGTGAACCATTCCCAAAAATGCTTCTCCAGTAAAAAGTTTCAACTGCATCCAGGAAAGGTGTCTGCTGGTCAGACAACACCAATTCCCCTAGCCAAGAGCGAGACAGGCCTGCCGAAGCCCATCATAGCACCAGAGGTCTGAATCAATGGCAGCTTTGCAGGGGATCAGCTGCTGTCTAATGCAGGGCCCAGAGGCTCCGGGAAAGATCTTTAAGCAGCTCTAAGACCCAGAAGCAACCAGAGTTGCCTGAGGCCATCACAAGCATCAGACAAAGACTATTCATCATGAGAAGTCTCAGAGAGTCCTCAGCTGTCTCTGAAGGGTTGTTGTTGGCTGTTCCCCAGCCCTGTGGAGCAGAGACAGGAGCAGGATCCAGAGGTGCCATGAGTCAGAACCACCAGGAGAAACAGCTACCTGAGCAGGTGCTTTAAACAGCAAAGACAAAAGTTAAAACCTGAAAATTTTCATAGCCAGATTTTCAGTTTTATCGCAGAAATTAATTCAAGCGCGGGGACAAGTCAGCTGACTAAACCAGCAGGATAGCATTAAAGAGAGATGAAGAAACACAGCTGGCAGGCATCTCCCTTCTCCACAGCGGTGGAGGGGCAAGAGGGGTGGTGGCAGTGGGAGTGCCCAGGGTGGTTCTGAAGGGTCCTGTCAGCACCCGTGTCTTGCCATGGAAATTTCAGCTTTAGGAGTCCTGTCAGAACACATGCAGAGCTCTGGCCCCAGAGGAAAGACCAAGTATAAATCTCTTTTTCTTTTGTTCATCAACAGTTTCTTTTAGACTGCGCGCTCCTTCCCCAAGTCTAGCTGCTGAGTAACCAGACAGAGCAAATAGATCAGATCTCACACACGGATACTTTTCATCTCAGAAGATCCCGCTTGGGCAATGTCATCAAGTGCCAAGGTTTTGGCATGAAACTTTACCCTCCTAGCACCCGTATTTGTAGCTAGGGTGACATGCAGGGAGAAGAAATATATAGATATGTACATATGGGGGATAAAATTCTTTACTGTGAGGGTGGTGAGGCACTGGCACAGGTTGCTAAGAGAAGCTGTGGGTGCCTCATCCTGAAAGGGTTTAAGGCCAGGCTGGAGGGGGCCCTGACCAACCTGGTCTAGTGGAAGATGTCCCTACCCCTGGGACTCTAACTAACTTCTGATAAGTATCATCATCTTCTCCATGCATAGGCTTTTTGTTGTTTTGTTGGTTGTTTGTTGGTTTGTTTTTAGTTTAAACTGATCTTTGCAGTACCAACTCCACTTAAAAAAAACTTTCTCAAGTGTATAAATGATGGATAAAAAGTTATTTCAAACAACCTACAGCTACTCTGGGCAATCTGTTTAGCTTAGGTGATAGTTAGGTACTCTAGAAGTACAGGTTTCTGTAGATAGTCATTGTCAATATAAAAGATAGTGATGTCAGCCTCTCTCATTTATTCAAATATCCCCAACTCTGTGAACCTCAGATGTTCCCTTACAGGAAGAGAAATGAAAACTAAGGAGGAAAAGCAGAGGAATCCTGATACAAACTTCTCTCTAGACTTTCCAACAGATGAGGGACTTTCCTCAGAGAGAGACTGACCAAGCCTGAATACTGGAATAGCCAAGCATTTTTATATATGTATTTATTTATAATTAGGATTATAGAATATTCTGAGCTGGAAGGGACCCACAAGGATCATCAAGCCCAACTCTTAAGTGAATGGCCCGTAGAGGGATCAAACCCATGACACTGGAATTACTAGCACCAGGCTCTGACCAGATGAGCTATAGAACCTTACCAGACATCAGAAAATTTGGATCCGAAAGAACAAGACATCTACCTAGGAAGGCAGCATTTTGACCACCCTTGAAGCTGTGGAATGTTTTTAAATTCACAAAATTTCCACTGCATGTATATTTTGAGGTTTCAAAATGTAATACCACATTTCCCATTTCTAAAGCAGTATCAACAACAATGAAAGCTTAACAATTTGAAAAAAAAATACATATTCAAAATTGAAGCACAGCAAATCAGCTTCCCTGGATTTTACTGGTGGGTGGATGAAAAGGACTGAGAGGGGACATGCTGTTGATTTTTATTTTTTTCCCCTGGCCTTTCAGCTAATGCTATAAAAGAAACATTTTTTGAAATCTCCACGACTCTTAACACAATAGGGAAGAAAAAGAGCACAACCAAATCAATCACCCTCCAGCTGATACCACTGCAGAATGAAATCCATTCAGAGATCTCCTAGAAGCACAACAACACTTCTGAGTTGCAGCAAATCAAATCTGGCGATAAAGGGGCTGCTCTCGCTTCCTCCCTCCGTGACAAACAGAGGCACAGGTTATCTGCTCCAGCATAGGCAGAGCAGCTGAAATTAAGCAAGTCAGTTTTCATTATCAGTCCACCATCCTGAGGAAGCCACTTTATACAGCTGCCTGTACAGGTGCTTCTATCCATTTGTCTATCTTGCAAAATAACTTCCAGTTTTCCAGGACAATTCCAATGAGGTTTTGACAGAATGGTAGCGGTTATAAAAATACTGTCTGATCAAGTTCTGTACACATAGGGATGGTAGGGCAGAGGAAAGATAATGTTTCTGCAGAGGGAAATTTCCTAGGATAATTTATTGGACACAAGAAAATTCATGCATTTAGCACAAAGCTACAGGAAATCAGATTTCATAACTTCTGCTCATTATGGCACTACTTTTTTCCTACAGTTGTGAGATATTGAAAGATTGCAGAACCTCAGGCAAACAGAAAGATGCATTTTTCAGTGTATCAGCACTGCCTTTTTGTATAAAATACCAGCTTTTGAATACAAAGTAACTGGGGTGACACAGTAATTTAACAAGTCTGCAATGAAAACACATACACCTGATGAAATTAGAGGAGGGTCCAACAACAAAATCTCTACTTGGATTTTATGCCTTCCAGTGACTCTATGTATTTTTTTATCAGGGATTTGTCTTAGAACAATCTTTGCTCTGCATATAGGATATCAGAGGGAATGACTGTGGAATATACATAAAAATGATGACAGTAGCCACATCTCTGGCAGGTGTCACTTTTCACTTACCAACATGTTTCCTTAAACCTGTCCAAATTTTTGTTCTGAGTGAAGATTTTGGTGTGTAAAATGGAAACCATCTCTTTTATTAGGTCTTTCGCCTCTAAGTTAATACTGTTTTACTGTGTCTCTGAATATACTGTAAGTAGGCAAAAACAAGCAGAACTAAATGCATTTTTAGTTTGCATTTCAATAAAAGAATCACATTTCTCAACAAGATTGTGAATATTGGGCTGCAAATTATTACAGAAGGTTGTATTTCTTTTTATACCCTCTGCAGGTTACTGGGTGAAGATATTTGATTTTTGTATTCTAACAATAATTGTATTTTGTCTGCTGAAAAAACCCAAGCTCTTTTAGCTAAAGACGAGGTTATCTAACCATCCTTTATTTGGGGCAATCAGCCATCACAAAACAATTCCTGGGAGTAAACACCATAGTTAGAGACATGCAAACAAAAACTAGCAGTATAAATGATAGCACCACACATGAAAGAGAAAGAAATCAAAGGCATTACTACATGAAGCAAATCTGTATTATGCCTCCCACTGAGTTGTAATATTTTTGCTGTACTCTGCTTTGGGGGATTGGTGTTTGTTTGTATGTTTTTCTTGTTTGGGTTTGTTTTTTTCTCTTAAGCAAAACCACATGTACCAACAGGGTAAATCAGGTAAAATCATTTTTTTATTTTATGTCTTGGAAATGGCAGTGTTTTGTGTCTACCTCTCTTCCAGCATGCCACTGTAATAAGTCTCTCAACACAGGTATCAAGTAGACTTATTAGAATATGAAAAAAACCCCACACAACAAAAACCAGTGCCACACACACATTGTAAGATTTTTGTCAAGTGGTTTAAATTCTGGAAAACAACCAACCAAACAACCAAACAGTGCCAGTCACATAAAATCAAATATAACTTTCCTATTAATTTGTGACCAGGTTGCCTCTATGCAAACAATCAGTTAAAGCCTTAGGCTTTGGGAATGGGCATTACTCTGCTACAGGCAATGAAGCAGTGCTGATCTGCACCAGTATTTGATTTGGCCAAATATTTGGAAGAGGCAATTACTACCTCAAAACAAGAGGTCTTCCTTTCTTCCTGGAAGGAAAGGATCCTGTTGAAAAGTTACCAGTTGAGCAGCACCTCATTTCTAAGTTTTATGCATGAATCAGCCTCAGGGAAGATTCACAAATATACCTTTAATTAAATGCTTTTCCATTATTCCACCAGCCTAAAAAAAGAGAGGAATTAAGTACATAGGGACAGATCTTGAATCCATTAGTTGTTAGGGATGTCCTGTGTATCAAAGATTAGATACAATACATAAAATAGCATTAATGTCATTAAAGATTTGAGTCATTTCAGCTACTGGTAAAAGTTAAAAAAATACAATAAAAAAGCAGATTCCCTGAGAAATGTAAATGGATTTGCTTTCTCAAAGACTGGTGTGAACCTACATGTAATCAATCAGCTCAGCTGCTACAGCTGCACTGTCAGAAGTGTAAGGGTAGATTTACTGTAGAAAGGTACCAAGAAAAAGCCGTGACAATGACACGAAGACGCAGCAGAAGCTCTTTTCCCCACGTATGGCCTCCATCAATTAAAACCACAATCCACCAACAACATCAATAACAAAGTAACAGTCCTGAAAATCCAGCAGGAAAGTGGAACACAAAGTGGATGCTGTAAAACAGAATCCTTCTGCAGTGAGGCATAGCAGCCCCATAAAAGCTACGGAGTACCAGGGACTGCACTGCTGTAATTCACTTGTCCCTCCCTTTCTCTTTATACTGTCTTTATATCTCGGTGTAAGCTATATATCCATCATATATGGGAGAAATGTGGTTTTCTGGGCATGGGATAATCTGTTTTATTATATGTTCTTATGTTCTCCAGTTTCTTCTTCCCACATCTGTTTTTCTTGACTTTGTGTGTACAACAGCTGCATATTTGGAGACCAATTTCAAATAAAGGAGAAGTATTCCTTACTTTTCTCATAAATCACTCTTCAGATGGTATACAACTCCAGAAATTCAGACAATTAGGCCAAAATATCTGTTGTTTTTTTTTTCACAACACAACAAATCAGCACTATTTCCCTAGTGATATCCCCCCTCTAACTAGAAAACCAACTAGGTAAGTGCACTTAGAAATCCAATTGTTTATATCTACTTCTGCCCCATGAATTAGTGTCCAGCCTTTTATACAGCTCACTTCATGCTCTATCATTACCACTTTCTGGACTGAAAAGAACTCGAACAAACATTAGGAATTACATTCTTTAAACAAAAGGAGTGGAAATACATTGTGGTCCATAGAGAGGATGGCAGAATCCACGTTCCTTCCCTGAAGAAGGATAAAGATATTGACCCCAGAGCAATTTCAGCCAGAGTGATGCTGTTGCTTCTCAAAAGGCAATTCTCAAGCACAGAGAGTGAACATGACAGGAGCACGTCACCATCAAGAAAGAAGAGCTGACAAAGCATCAACTCCTCTGAATCCCAAGCCTGTGTATTCCTCATTTGCTAAACCCTAAAGTCTTCATTCAAGCCACGTTATTGCTCAGCTTAAAAGGAGTTACCATCAAGGAGATACACAACAAGGTTTTAATGACAAAGCAGAATATGCAAACACTACATCTGCCATAGCATTAATAACTCTGTAATAGAAACCAAATAATATATAGTTCACATTTCCGTGCTTAACCATTTTATATTTATACAACAAAGTGAAGATACTGCGAAAATATTACACAAAAAGTTTATCCTGTTCATTAGACGTACATGAGACAGTTAGGAATGTACAAAGAATGTGAAATTAAAACCAGTAAACCCTGTGCCAAATGTTATGGATTCCACTGATCTAACACCCTTTCCAAAATCTTTCATAAAAATCACAATGCAGCTTCACACCCAATCCATTAATTGCCCCTCTTTTGTTAAACACCAGGCTGCCTGCAGGCCTTCTGTTTGTTTGTTTGTTCTTAATTCAGAGACTGATGAGGCATCTGAGGTGGTTTAATAATGGCCCTGTGCACAATCTAATTTTTCCAGTCCATACAGTTTGACTGTTTATTTTTTTGAAGGGATGAGTGGCGTTCTTCGAGTTTACTTGTAATAAAACATGGCCAGTGCTCATTAGACAAGTACAGCCAAATATTTGGTTTTAAAAGACAGTACTGACCAGACTATTTTCTGCATGAAGTGACTCCTGCACATGGTAGCAGCACAGCAGCGGTACAGTTTGGCTGCACATGTCTGACATGCAGATTTTCAAACTCAGCGCATCCATTAGAAAGCCATGTACAACGAGCACCAGGTGAAACCTCACAATCTGTCTGAAGAAGGAAATTTTAGGCAGCCCCATATGTGTGTGCTCAAACCAGTGCTTTTCTAATCCTGCTGTTACTTAGAAGAGACAGTATTTTACCACAAACTTCCCAAAATGCTAAAAGCTGCTTGCAAGCAGGTCTGCTGGCTCCATTCAAGCAAACAAACAAACAAACAAACAAACAACCCCCAAACAGTCCATATCTTCTGGTACCATCAAGACAGACCCATAGCAGGTCTTGACTAATGCCAAATACCAATGGCCTCTGCACTGCACAAATCCCCATAGGCAACCACAAAACCAACCCAATCACATTAAAACTTGGAAAAAAAAAAAAGAAAGAAAGAAGCCAACTCCAAAACTTTCTTGGCAATGACACTGCAGATGGGCTGGGAAGGAGAAAAGGTGAGAGACTTCTGCTCTGCCGTTTGCCTAACCCTCATTCCCTCATTCCCTCTTGCCAGCCGATGGCTTTGCCTTTCAGCACGCATAGTACAACATTTTGCAGCTGCTCTGAAAGAAACTTCCCCCCTCAAATAGTGCACACCAACAGTAGCTGGGAAGTTCTGGGAAGCAGCAGCTGCGGGGATCAGTGCTGGCAGGCTGAGCTGAAATGCTGAGGCATCTCTCATCACAACTGCACAGAGCCAGATCCCAGGGTTGTTAATCAAGCACAAGTCAATGGGACCTTTGCCCAATTAAGTAACAGAGTTTGGTTCATTCCAGCAAAGAATTACACCGCAGCAGCAGAAGCCCTTCAGTACCCAACACTGAGGCCAACACCCTCCTTTCCTCTACTAGTTAACTCCCTTCCTTTATCTTCTTCTCCACTAGTCCTGAATTAGAGGATTTAAAGCCAAACTGTGAAGCGATGCTGAGAAAAGCAGGGATGCAGTCCAAAGGAACACAGGGAATTTGGTTTTTAGTTCTCTTTATCTCAGTTTTACTACCCACCCCACTTGCACCATGACGATCCCTCTCCTCCTCCTCTCTCCAAATAATTAGAAAACAACAGCATTTATGTCCACGCTGAACCCCAGCATACTCAGGTATGCTCCAAACCCCTGTGTAGCCTCCCAGTTGCATGCAGCTTGGATCAGTTTGTGTTTCCCCTTCTGAGATCTTTCTCTTTCCCTCCAAGGATGCTCACACTAAGGATGGCTGACCTGCTGAAGCCTGATGTGTCTGCTCTTGCTAAAATCCAGTCTCTGTCTCTTTGCAAGATACAGAACCTTACTTAAAGGAAGGAAAAATTTACTTATCCAAGAAAGGAAAATATTAACACAAAATTTAAAAAAACCCAAAGTATCCAGTTGAGTGGCTGAAGTGTTCAGTCAGCATCCCAAGCTGCAGAGAACATCATGAGAAAGTATCCTAGTCAGGAAAGCACATACTGCAGAAAGAAGTGCCATGCCATATTTGCTCTAATCCCACATTACGCTGTTGGATCTTTGATTACTGGAAAGACTACTTTCTCTCAAGAACCTGAAGATCTGATCTTACATGACAAGACACAAGGAAACAGTAAAATTAGAACAGGTTCAGTGAGCAAGTCAGTAGTTTTCACCAAAATAAATTTTTTGTTGAGTGTCTAGCATTAGTCAATGAGAAGCTAAGACTTACAAACTTTTATGATCAACTTTATTTTGCAGCAGAATTTGTTTAAAACCAATACCAGTTTTGCAATAATGCCTGACTGAAGGATTTTCAAGCTCTTTTATCAAGAGAGAATGTTTCTTGTCCCTTCTCCCCTTAAATAGGAAGGCTGAATGGCCAGATATACATTTAAATCTATTTTCTATTTTCATTGATTTTCAGGAAAGAGTGCCACAATTATTTACATGTACACGTTGCCTGTGGTCCCGCTGAAACCAGTGAGATTAGTCTCAGAGTAGAGAACCAAGCATGTGCATAAATCTTTGCAGGATCTCAGCCAAAGAGGCTGTTTTATTGGGAAACAATAAAGGGACGCAGGCTCGTGGTAACTCCGTGTGCCAAACCCTCCTCAGAAACACGTTCATTTCTCTTTGGGGGTGTGGAGTTCAAACACCCAGCCATGGGAAGCGAGGCAGAGACAGGCATGAGCCCTGTGCCCCTCCACCTGCAGAGAGGAGAGCTGCAGTCCATGAAGAAGCTCCTCACTGTGAGGACACAGAGGCACGCTGGTGCAATTTAGGTGCAGTTTTGGCTTAACACTCCAGGAAAACATAATCCTCTGTGGTCTCCTCGGTGTTCCATGGTTCTCATTGCTATGGGGGTCACATAACAGGAATGTATCTAGGTAGGTTTGAGAAGCACGTGCAACTTTTTAGAAAGGATAATGGATAGCCTGCATTATTCATAACATAACTGATTTCAATTGCATTATGCTTTACTTTCCAGGTTTTCAAACAAGGACATCCTAACAGGACTGTACAGGTATATTTCTTCTAAAATCCATGCTCTACACTGGAATTAGATGTCTTCCACCAAAATTGTTATTAAAATTAGCACTACACATCCTTAGATTGGGGCCTAAAATGTTGTGGTTAAAATACTGTCTACAACACTTACATCTTCTATTTCTCTAGCAGAAACACTGAGAATAACATAAAAGTTTAAATTAATGACAAGGACAAAAATATTTCTCAGAAAAATAAGACGCAACGCAGATCTAAAAGCTCTTGTAGTGTAATGTTTGATGGTTGCTAAATGAAAAAAAAATTAAAAAAAAATGCTTCTGAATTACCCCAAATCATCTGTGAAACAGTAAAATGGAAGGGAAAAAAGCCCAAAACAAACCCAACAACAGAATTGCCAGGGTAATGGAGAATGGCTGGGAGAGGATATGAATTTATTCTGTCCCTTCATGTGCAGTGCCTTCACAACATTTCCTTTAGAAAAAGAAAACCTTGCATGTAAACACATTTGCATTTGTCACTGTCTACTCTGGGACACGGCTAATTCAGTAAATCTGTTCTAGAGGCTATGATTGACAATCCACAGAGAATAAAACACTGATTTTCATCTGGAACCAAAGCCTGACATGACCTTTTGTCCCTTCTATTGGAAGAAACTCCACCACAACTTCCCTCAGACCCCAAATCAAACAACCCACCGTGGTAATTGCAGACCACCACATAAAGAGAAAGCAGAGCTGAACTAGATTCTTCATTCTGGACACCCAAAAATCTGTTCTCTTCCCAGTATTAAGGCAGAATTTTCCCTGAAAAACAAAGCAGAAGGGAGTGTTCTTACTAGGTACTATCACTTGCTCACACTGTGTTTCAAGAACTGCTGTTTTAAGACTACCAAGTTCAGGTTTTTTTCTTTCCTTACATTCATAAGACAGTATTAGATGTTGATTAAAACCAGTTCAATCAACTGGAAAGGGTCCAGAAACGTCAGCATCACAAAAACAGGCCCTGAGACCCTGTTCTGCAGTGCTGGAGAAGAAAAAGAAACTCCTTTAAAGTCATCCAAGCAGAAAAGAAAAAAAAAAAAAAGAAAAAAAAAGAAAAAAAAGTAAAAATAGGTATTCATTAAATGTTATTGTCCAAGGTAGAATAGTAGAGGCTGAGGAGAACAAACAATATAAATAGAGAACACATTTTTCCTTGCCTGCTTCACAATAGCTAAGATTCTTTAAAAACAGAATAGGTAGAAAGATAAGACATGCATGCCTGATACTGAAGAAAAGACTGTTTGTACCCAGCACACTGGATAAATTGTTCTAGAACAGTTCAGCCATGTCAAGATATGACCCTTTCACGATGCCAAGGTCAGTCAGACCCGTAGTTAGTCAAAAAGGTCATCACCGCTCTTATATTTAAAATAAATTCACCTGTTTTCTCCTAGAACTTCACACACTTAGTACAGACCAGTCAGGTAGGAGATTTTAGGTGTGGTGTGGTATGGTTGGCATGTGTTTTATCAATGGATCAAGAGCTGCAGGCAATATTTGGCTCAGTCCTAAGACTATCACAAAGCCTGTATGCTGCTGCTGCAGCCCCCAGTTACAGGTAGAAGCAGGAGGGTGACGGATATACCAATAAAAGGGGACATCTGACCCCTAAACTCCTAATTCTTGGTTAAAATTTCACTTCACTCCTGGCGTTCAAGACATCTGTTTTAATCTCAGCCTGATCTCTGGAACTCTAAACATAGCAAGAAAAAATTCACGTAAGCCTATTCCCATGGAAATTCATTATAGAGGTGCATCCTAAGAAGTAGCTTACTTGAACAGGAAAAACAATAACAATGCATTAAGATGTAAATTAAATGCATGATTGTAGTTTGTCCTCCACTCAAGCAATTCCCATGGTTATTTTGACTTACTGATCATCAGAGAAATGCTGGAAAGCAGAAGCTTTTAAACATCTGCTAATCAATTATATTATTTCTCTAATTCCATAGTTTTGTTTAAAAATACTGATTTCAGGGGAAATTTATAGCTAAAATTATCTGATCCTTGCATTGAAATGGGGATGTATCTCATTGTGACAAAAATTAGATAAATAGTTTTGTGGCCCTCACCTGTGTGCATAAAGAGTTAATAAATAGACAAATAAATAGGAACAGTTGAAATATCCAGTGGGAGTTACTTCACAGATTCCCCTTCTTTCCAAATTTATAAGCTGCTTTTTTGAGACAGTTGCCTTGCAGAGGATATAGGGAAAAGAAGGCTAAGCTGGAATGCCTCTCACACAATGTGAAAGAAATAACATTCAGCTATACCATGATCCCCAATGTTATTTCACAACAACTCTGGCAAAGAGTCCCAATTCTTACACAATTGTTGCCTGCAGACAGTAACATTTCTGTTCCTAAGGTTGCCTTGTTTTTCTGAAGGAGACCTACGTGTAACTATGCCCACACTTCCATTGCATACACTTACTAGGCAGGATCCCTGTCCAGAGCAGAGGAGAACTCAGGGCAGGCAGTGGAATTATACCATTTTAAACAAGCTGTAGCTTTGTCCCATGATGTCTAGTCAACAGATATGCATCATTGCTAATTGGCTGTCTGGTCTCATCTGTCCACAGTTGAAAGATAAAAGTGTAAAACAAACTCCTCTAGATTTTAAGGCCAGAAGAGACTAAAGGTCCATTCATTTTCATGTTCTTTTTTTCCAGTGTTTTCAGAACCTGAATACTGAGCAGATTTCTCCATGACCCTTTAAATAAACTTCCTGTAGAAGCTTCCTCCACCAACGAACTCATTGAAACCCTACCCACTTAAAAAAAAAAAATAAAGTGAATAAATAAATAAAGCACCCTGGAAATCACAGATCTCTTTTGTGTTCCACAGTTTGCCAGCAGATAATGACATTATAATGGCTTAGGTGAGAGGGTAACAGCATATCCAGTACTCAATAGAGAAACGAGAATGCAGAGGGAGGGAAAAGAGCCTTTTCTTCAGTGAACAAAAATTATGACAGAAATCAAAGTGAAACTAAATCAAAATGTGCTGAGAACCTGTAATATTTGCAAAAATTGCAGAACCCAGGTACTCCTATGCTGAATCCAGGCCTTCCAATTTTCCAGATTTTCTATTAACTGCACCTGCCAATGATTACTCATTGAGAAAACGTTGTATTCACACTAGAACTAAAGTGATTGTACTGTGCACTTACTGTCCTGCCTCAAGAGTGATCTGGTAGAGTTAAAGGCTTGAACAAGCCCTGCTGAGACTCACGCTACCTCTCCCAGACACAGGCTGGAAGCACCTTTCTGTGCTGCTGGAGCACAGGGATGCAGAGGGTGCTGAACATCCCACACTTGTGTTCCTCTGCTGCGTGTACACAGCTCTTGTTTACTTTGAACAATGACTTCTGGCTTAAAGCTTGAGAGCCAGCCCAGGCCACTTTCTGCTCCCAAGCCAGGACACCCAGTTCTCTGCACCACTGAGCAGCAGAGGCCAGCACAGGTGGTGTCCCATTTCAGAGGTCCTGACAGTACCACCCTTCCTGCCTCCTGTCCTCCCAACATCCATGGGCACAGAGCTGTGAGCAACCTTCACTGAACATGCACGAAGGCAGGAAAAGCAAAAGAGGTCTTTTTTAGCCTATGAATATCTGGAGGAATTGAGAGGAGGCTGAGGGGCACAGCCTGAGGAAGGATCCAATGTCCAGCTGTCTGTATCGACAGGGCAGTGATGGAAGAGATGGAGCCATACTCTCCCATCAGTGTCTGGCAGGATGAGACACTACATCTGGAAGCTGAAACAAGAGAGTCAGGCTGGATATAAAGAACAATTCTATCCATGAGGGCAGGCAGGCAGTGGAAGAAATCATCCAGACAGGCTGTGTAGGCTCTCCTGCTGGAGGCTTTCAAGAGCTGCCTGGACAAAGGCTTGAGTAACAGGGTCTGGTCTCACAGGTGACCCTACTTTGAGCTGGAGCTTGGACAACAGACCTCTTGATATCCATTCCAACCTAAATGCCTGTATGGCCCTTTTGAAAGAAGTAAATTCAAGACTGAAGTTTACATAAGACCTGCCTTCTCTCTGGTGCATCAGAGATGTGATTTCAGGACAAAGCAGATATTTTCTTCTTTAAAGTACTCCCACTCCCACGTGCTTTGTAAAGGTGAAGGCTTGGGTGCCCCGGTGCCTTGTGTGGGAGCAGATGAGGAGCTTTCAGAAGACCAGGTCATGCCATTTTGAAACATGGGCAAGCTCTGGCTGCTGTCACATGCACGGTGACCCCGCTGTAGCTTAATGCAAGATCTTCTTGGCATTGCCAGGCAGTCATGCCACTTGCTGCTGACAAAACAGAACCTAGACCTGTTGCAGGCAAAAGCCTTAGAGGCTTGTTGTTTAATTTGTTTGATTGTTTAATGGCAAGATTCGCAGCAAACACCTCGTAACACAATAAAAATGCACTTTTTAGGCACCTCTGAGAGACGATATTTAGAAATGGCCTCTGCACAAAAAGTACTTGCAGATGCCTACGCACCGTGTCAATTAAAATGTAAACAGACATAAAACTATTTAAGCAGAAAATACAATGTATTTTTGAACGGCTCATAATTTAAGATCAAAAAACTGAGAGTGACTGTAGAGCTCACAGCCTGACACTGGTTTGAATTCAAGGAACTGTTAACAAAGTTGGTTGTCTCAATTCAGCAAGTCTCATGCTGTTTCTCACCTATCTTACGGATCCCACCATTGCACTTAATCTCTTTGCCATGATTCTACACAGAATCATAGGATGGTTTGGGTTGGAAGGGGACCTTGAAGATCACCTAGTTCTAACCCTTCTGTTGTGAGCAGGAATGCCTTCAAATAGACCAGGTTTCTCAGAAAAACCCAGAAACCAAAAAGCCAGAGGCTCGAAAAGGGAAAGTGGTTTCAGGGCCACATCTAGGGTGAAGCAAAACCAGAACACTGTTAAGGGAGATTTGAATTAGTTTTCTGTCCACTTCATTTATTTGGTGGGTGAACACAGGCCCCTGTGTTCCTGCGACAGACTCTGAACACAAACACGTTCTTTGGTAAACCTCAACATAAGTGAAGGGGCTTTCCACAATTCAGGCCAGAAAAACATAATTTTTTATATATAAGACTTTGAAATCTCTCTTTAGAAACAGTCTTCTTTTAAAGCCCCAGATCAATGTCATTAGTGGACAATACAACTATTACCATTTGTGACTCTTCATTTTTACATATATTTCATCTCCTTGATTATGTGTGCAGTTTTGGTCACCACAACATAAAAAAAAGACAATTATTAGAGAGTGTCCAGAGGAGGGCCACAAGGATGGTGAAGGGCCTTGAGGGGAAGCCATATGAGGAGCAGCTGAGGGCACTTGGTCTGTTCAGCCTGGAGGAGCCTGAGGGGAGATCTCACTGCAGTCTTCAACATGTGAGGAAGTGAAGAGGCAGGCATTGACTTCCTCTCTCTGTGACCAATGACACGAGGGAATGGCCTGAAGCTGTGTCAGGGGAGGTTTAGGTTGGATATCAGGAAAAGGTTCTTCACCCAGAGGGTGGTTAGGCACTGGAACAGGATCCTCAAAGAAATGGTCACAGCACCAAACCTGACGGAGTTCAAGAAGCTTTTGGACAATGCTCTCAGGCACGTGGTGGGATTCCTGGGGATGGTCCTGTGCAGGGCCCAGAGCTGGACTCGATGATCCTGATGGGTCCCTTCCAACTCAGCATATTCTGTCATTCTATGAAGAGAACGTACTCTGAAAGGGTGAGGGGGAAGCTACCCCTTACAAGCACGTAACAAGGTTACCAGGTATCGGGGGAGGTATTAGTCATGTTTCAAAAACCAAACCAAGCCCTGCAGTGCACCCACCCATTAAGGACAGCTGCAGGTGGGTGAACCAACACACACCAGTGGGTGCTCAAAGCACCTCCCACCCGGCCTGCCCTGGCGTGAGGGAGGTTCTGGGGTGCGCTGGCTCTGCCTCCCTGGCTGAAGGGGTGAGGGCTGGCGGGCACTGCCTGTCTGGTACCCACACGCTGGCTGTGGGGCTCTGTGCTGGCTCCAGGAAACGCCATCAGACAAACCCCAAGCATGCACCTGGGGATCACACAGAGCAGCACAACCACGTAACAGAGTCGGGTGTAACACATAAGGGAGCCTAATACCTTTGAGGCTGAGAAAATTACCACTCATTATGCTAAGTAATGCCTTATATCAGCATGTAAATAGCTTTTCTTTGTAAGCAATCACCAAAGCATTCTCAACAAAAAATTAATATATCTGATTTGTTTATGTATTCACCTAATTTAGGGTAGAAAGATTTTTAAACTGAAACTAGATATGAAAGCATGTCACTAAAATTCTTCTGAGCTACATGTACAGATCCATTTATATTTATACTTATACAGACACACACACAAAATTACATGTTCTGTCTCTGTGATAGGCTGAATCAGATAAGATGTTAAATATACAGTCCTGTGCTGTGTGCTACAAGAGATTTCACTCGTCTTCCTATTTCTGACAGCCATAGTTTTCGTGGGAAATTAAAAGTTAATTTTGTTTTTTTGTCCTTTTGTCTTTTTCCTTATCAGCAGTGCCTCCAAGGCATGCTAAAGTATTCTGAAAGTGACCTTCATTTTACTCATATCATCCTGACACAAGTGATTTAGCCTCCATACTTGTAGGAGTAAACATAAGAAACACCCACTGACTGACAAATATTTCATCAGAATTCAGCCACGCATTTGTTCCTGGGCACAGAGGGGAGTGTGTTAGATGATGACCTCATTTAGTGAGGCATCATCATTTAAGTTCACCACCAGTATATGGACGCTACCATCACCTTTTGCACTCTCAATCTCCATCTTCTTGTCTTCCTTTAAGGGTTGCTGTATTTTGTGGCCCATTCCACGTGCAGCTGCCAGGCACCCATGTTGCTGTGATTTCCAAGATGGTCACAGATCTTTTAACCAAACCTGACTGGGACAAGGATTTTCCCATTTCTCAAACCTACTCCCACAGCAAGCAGGCAAGCAAATTTTGAATGCTTAAACATATAGGAGCTAGACAAATAATGTAGGGAAGGGAACAGCCATGCATCCAGCTGTGCTTAGGCTTGTGTTTTCCGGGACAGCAGTGGCACCCCTGCTCACAGTGGCCAAAAGCCCTGAGCCATTCAATCCAGTGGGGAAATCTATGCACTCATAGCTGCACTCACACAGAAGTCCTTTGCTGGACTGGAGTCTGGAGTGCAGTTGAAACAACTTTCAATATATTAATTACTTGTGACTTGCACTTGTGAGGTAGTGGTGGTAGCTTATAGATAAAGTACAAATGTGAAAAGCAACAGAGAGAGAAAAAATTGATGGAGATAAGAGTTTTAGTCACTGACTGGGGAAAAAAAAAATCTTAAGAAAAGGAAACAAAAATCTGGCATGTAGCAATAAACTGAGTCAAACAGGCTCTTGAAGACATATGACAACTTTTTCTGAAAGAATTTAATAATTAAAGCATCAGAGAATATGTTCCAGGTTTTACAAAACAGAAGTCACAGGATTATTAAGAAAGGTGATTTCAGCAGTACCATATCACACAGACCTGGGCTAGAAAACCATGTGAAAAAGTGAAAGACTATTGTGGCAGACACAGTAAAGGCCATGAGCTTACAGATACAGAAGGAAGAACACATGCACTGGAGATGCTTTATGAGTGCTTTTAGTATAGTTCCAAAAAAATAGAGTGTATATAAAAAATAATGAAAAAAACACCTCAGAGACACCACATTCAAGAGAAGCTTAAAACAGCACGCAAACAGCAACCAAACGAAAACTCAGCTTTGACTGAGGATGACACCCCCACAATTTGTCCGTGTAAGATGAGGGCACACACACACCCGCACTCCTGGGCAGAGAGCTGCTGCAGCACTCATCTGCATGGCACCAAAATTACTGGATTTTTGAAGGAACTTCTTCATCCCCACAGGAGAATGGGCAATAGCTTCCATTTGGCTTGGTGATTTAGTGTGCTGCTCACAGACGCCCGTGATGTTGTGCCACATCTCCGTGCATTACCTCCCCTGCTGACTCCACAGCAGACAAGAACTAACCCAGCTGGAAGTGCCTGCTCACTCCTGGCTTAGCAAGAGCGCCCCAGATGACTCCCTGGACACGGAGTCAAAGCAAGAAGCTTACAGAATTGACCCACTGCTCGTTTAAGTCTGTCTCCTCTTTGCTAAGAGGATCTCTCGTCTTCTGCTGAAAGCTTTGATAGAGGGTGCAGAGTTCACGTCTCTTTCAAAAATACCTCATCATGTAGCACCTCTATCACATACAATGGAAAAGAAAAATCACGTAGGTTCATGTGAACCTCTGTTTCTGACTCACATTTACCCATTGCCAGGCCTTTGCCTGCTGTTGTGGGTCTTGACAAGCTATTCTCATTTTCACTTCAGATCTGTGTTTTGACTCAACACCAGCAGAAAAATAGGTCACAGAAAAATGACCTGGATACTCCACCATTTAAAGGAGATTTCTCACTGAATTTAAGGGGAAGAAAAAAAAATTAGGCACTGGCCATTTAAAATAAAATAAAAATTAAAGAAATCTTCCAAACAGCCCCCATTACAACAAAATTGATACAATAAGAATCAGGACTTGGATTTACACTCAGTTTAACAAACTTTGAATGCAGATCTACCATACAAGGGAGACCTTTCCACTGCAAAATGGAAATGGAAATGACAGTTTTATCCTTCAACAATATTACATGTGGGTTTTTTTCCCTTCTTATCAAGGAAAAAAGACCACCTTGTATAAAACATATTTTGAAGAGGTTATACCTACCAGAGCTATCTCATCCAGTATGGTGAGAACAGGACTCAAGACCTGGCCACGCAGATACAAAAAGTTAGGAACATGAGTCAACTTCATGAACTTAAATGAGATTGCACAACAGCTTAAAGTATTTGAAGGACCTGAGGCTAAATCTAGAAAACCTGAACTCTTTGGTTGCAAAGCCTCTTGTTGCTATTTTGTCATCAATATTGAGAAAGAAAGAAAAAGTCCTAGCAACAAACCCAGCAGGTATGTAGGTACCACATCAGAGACCGTAAGCATATACTTCAATCCTGCCGCAAGGACCAGCATATCAGAAAGCAAGGAAGACTTCAGCCTATGGAATTGACTTCCCAAATCAGGGCACAGAGTGTGCACACAAAGAGCCACTTGGTGTTTCAATACACAGCTGCTCTGGGAGCACCTCTGTCCTTGTGTGTGCACTCCCCATCAACACAGACAGGTCTCCTGCAGTAACAGGACCTGTCAGGAAAAGGAATCAAGTTGGAGTTTGGGGATTGTTTGTTCGTTTTTAAAACGCAAACCTAGTCCTTGCTTTGTGTACTTGAACTAGAATCCAATTTCTATTAATCCAGTTAGGGATCAAAACCAGAGCCTGTAACTAATCTGTGTAATTTAACTTGTAGCTTCAGTTTTGAATATTATAGTCCAACAAATACTTGTTTGCAGAAATTGTTTAGCAAATCCTACCATGTAGCACATAAATCAAACTGAAGTGGAAGCAAAACTAATGAAGGACTAATAGCCAACAAATTAGTCACTGAGCTCTATCCAATGCCTTCTCTCCAACACAACAAAGTACTACATATGAATAATGATGATACTTCTTTCTATTCTCCTTGGTTTGTCTTCCTTTAAGGGAGAGGTTTGGTTGATACATCATCATCTCACTAGTTAAAACATCTTTAATTGCATTATATATACACTTTATGTGTACATATCTCTTAAATATAAGCATACACAAACACACCCTGTATTTTCACCTCCATTTTGAAGACATCATCTAGAAATTCTTATTTTGTAAGCACTTGAATTTCTGAATGGTTTCTTCTCCTTTCTCTGTCACATTCCTGAAGGGTTTATGCTTTGTAAAGGGCCAATACAACTGCAAAAGCTATAATTTCAAATATTTTGACATATATATAGCACTCAAATCCAACTTAATTGGATCTGAAAATTTCATATCGACTCCCTTAGGAATTACTTTAAAAAATTTAGATTTATATGTGAAAGAGCAGAATAAATTATATTTAAGCGCTCATCTAATACATAAAAAAAAAATAGCTAACTTTATTGAAAAATCATATTTACAGCCCATGTAATAGATTAAAAATTCCAACTATCCTTATTAATGCTTTTAGTTCTTCTACCCAGTTTTTCCTCTTTCTTCCATATTTCTTCCACTTGCTTTACTCTTTGCATCCGTGCTTCTTTTCCCTCTTGCTGAACTAATTCTGCACACCTCCATACATTAACTATTGCCCTTCTTAAAAGCCTTCTCTTCTTGCTTCCCTCTGTCTTTTGAACTATTTTCAGCCCTTTTTCCTTGGCCTGTCTTCTGTGGTCTCTCCCAGGTTAGGGACCAGCCCACATGGGATGGTCTCGCACAGGATGGGCTCCTCTTGCAGCCCTGTGGCACCACAGGGCAGGTGGTCCCTGCAGGGCGTCCTGGCCATGCTGCTGCCAGCCCTCCAGGCTGGCTTTGGGTCAGGAGCACCAGCTGCACACACTGGTTTCCTTCTGCACGTGCGCAGGGAAGGAGCCCTTCTGCTTGACCCGAACAAGAGCAGGAATGTTGTAAGGGATGATGCTGTGGACAACCCTAGCCCTGCAAACACAAGGGTTGAGTCTCAGGCTCCAATTTCAAGATTTATTCTTTCTGTCCTTGCCTTGCTCTAGCTGTGGTTTAATTTTTTCTTCACAGACCCGTTCTGTACCTCATGGATTGTCTCACAAAAAGGCACAAGCTTTAGCAGCAGCTTTAAGGTGCAAGCCCTCTGTTATTACATGACGCAGGGGGCATCCTTCCCTGGCCTCTTGGAGAGTGACTTGTCTGTCTCATACTCTGACACACATTTCATACATGAGGAGGATTTCAGAAACTCGTGGGGCATGCTCAGAAAGAAGGGCTGAGTGGTTGTGCCCATCTCAGCTCCAAGACCACGAACACCACCGGTGCTAAGACACTGTCTCTGCTTTGAAGGCATACAAAGACATCAACTGTGGCATTTCCCTACTTAGCTGAATCCTTGTGGAGACGTGCCAGTTTTGCAAAATGTTGCCTGGAACTGGGCTGAGGAAGTAAACCCCTCAGCTTGAGGCTGACCAGAATCCAGTATGCTGTTCCTTACCTCCAGCCCTCCCCGTAAAAGCTCTCGTACACTCGCAGGCACGGTGGTGTTTGCCACACTGGCTTTGTAGGCAAGAGCTCCAGTGGCAGTTTCCACACACAGAAGCACAAGCTGGAGAGCACTAAGCCAGAGCACTGTCCTCATGCTCAGCCTCAGTGAAAGCCCTGCTAGTTTGTCTATTTATGGCATGTCCAAGTCACCCATCACCACGGCAGCTAGGCACAGAGGGGAAAACGCTGCAGACTGGAGCAGATCAGACAGTAGCACTTGTAAGACACAACCACGAGACTGTATGTCACATCCTCCCCTGGCTGCTGCCATGACCCATTTATGATTTCTACCTGAAAGCTGTGCACTATGAAAAAGTTTTATTAGCATACCCAAACTACGCTCTTCAAAGGTCTTACACTAGCAGTACAGGAAGCCAGAACATAAAAGCAGGCCAGAAAAAGGCAAAACAATATTCAAACTAGAACAGAAAACAAATCTCATTGAAATTAACATTGTAAAATACACTGCAGTGAGCCAAGCTAAGAAGAATGCGTTCAGCTCACACCGTGCCTCAAGCAACTTCAAAGGGGAAAAAAATAACACATTTAAAGTATATACAGAAGCAGCTCAGGTTTGTCTTCAGCAGAGAAAACTGAAGAGTGAGAATTTGGTCCAAAATCAAAACCACAGGTCAGAAGGCAGGTGCTCTCACGAGGGAGAGAAACCCTGAGAGTTTTCAGCCTCCCTCCAGCTTATTGACTTAAGTTACACTTCTTTCTCATTTTATATGCATTGACATTCCATCAACAGAAAGTTAAACATGTTACTAATATTTAATATTTTATTTGGCCATTTCCAATGGGGAACACATGATCTGACATCCAGACACTGTTGAGTATTGAACTGTAGTGACACATTTCTGTAAGAATCAGCGCCTGTGACCAAAGAAGGAAACACCACCACTTGCGAACAAACAAGTCAGAAATGCCTTCTCAAAGGTTTCCAGAAAACGACCAAAGTCTAAAATTATAAGAAGGCTTTCCTTTTTTTTGGTGAGACCTTTTCCCCATGCAGCAAATAAAGAAACTGATCTCTGTTGATCACACATTCTTACAAAATTTGGGAAAGACACAGCACATGAAACCTGAGGTGCCAAAGGTCCAGGGTGGTTTCTACAGCCTGTGACACTCCAGTTTCCTAAGCAAATCCATCAGAGTGGCACTCCCTGCCCCAAGTAGCTACAGGTCTTCAGACACAAGCAGAAGATATCCTAACCTCGATCAACCCCTCTTTCTGCCTCTCTTACTAGGAAAAAGGATTAACCGGTGGGATAATCAGACATTGTTTACTCTCCTGAAGTCCATGCAGAAAAGATTAAGGCCAACCCCCCATAGCAGGGGGGTTGGAACTAGATGAACTTCAAGATCCCATTCCATGATTCTGTGAAGGCTTTACTAAGTGGGAACCTAAAGCTAGTAAGCCCTTACTGAAGCACTTAAATGATATGATTTTTTTCTTTTTTTAAACCCTGTAGCTCTGTGAATGAATATCCTCTGATAATCCAACCTTTATAGGTCTTGAGACAAGATGAAAAGTGTTATTTGAGTAAGAAAATCATCCCAAGGAAAAATTAAAAGTTTGGAAAGAGTTACAATAGCACTCATATAATATCAACTGAGTCAAAACTCCAAGCAAAGCAAAAGAGCAAGGAGAATGAACAGTGAAATATTAAATGCAGTTGCTTCTTCTATTTGCAGATTAATAATTCAAGACCTATATTTATTTATTCATACTAATTGACCGATGAAGTTATGCTGTGGAATAACTGAAGAGAAACTAATTGCTGTCTCATTTTATTTTAATAGTATATTAAAACGCAGGCTAGACTGGAGACCTCTTCTCGACTTGTGCTGATGTTATCTGCCCTGAGACACTGGCAACTGGCCAGGGACTTGCCTACACTGATATTTAGGGCTAACCTTAGGAGTCAGATTAGGTGATTGTGCCTTTGGCTATAATGGACCACAAATGTGAAACTCATTTCTTTTTGAGATCAATCTTTCCTTCTTTCCATTTTTTTTTCCACTCAAGTTGCGTTATCATTTGTTCAGTCTGTGCAAAGGGCCATTAAAGTAGATGTAAATGAATTTTTCAAAACCCACACAGGACCCCTTAATACCATTGGAATAATTGGGGCTTAACTGCAGTGAGTCCTGTAGCACACTAAATACAGGCATTCCCAAGCATTTCTACAGGCTCATGGTTAAGACTCCCATAAGAAAAATGAGACAAAAAATGTGCAATATGCATTCTGCCATAGAGTTCTCTGCCAGTTCCTGATCCTTCAGTGTTTTCCCCACACAACTTCCATGCTCTCCTGGTAACTCTATGGATAGTACTCCCTTTGGCGTGGAGAGGCCTTTTTCCTTTCCTTCCCTCTGGGACCCCCCCAGCACACCCTTCCCATCTCCCACCCCAGCCTAATTCCCACACATTCCCAGCCTCTTTCATTGGCAGGAAGGCTGCTAACATGGCTAAGGGCAGAGACCTCATGCACACAGCAGCTCTTCTGCTCAGCTGCCCTCTCCAGGGGCATCGCCCCAGCTGCCTCAGCATGAGGGGGAGCAGCGTGGCACGCAGAAGGACAGAGCCTGCACCACGGGCCTCGGCACAGGAGCTAACAAGCCACACCAAAAACCTGACAGTGTTCCAGTGTCTCCTCCCACACACGTTCATGGTTGCGCTGTTACGGGTACACCATGCAAAACCCCCTCACCAGAACAGCACAACAGGGCACCATCAGGTGGGACAGGAAAGTCCTCCCGCACTCGGAGCCCAGCATTTAGGCTGGTTCACCCCATACAGCCAAACAACAAACCACTGAACTGGAGCCCTGGCAATTTACATACCCTTTGCATAGATACAAATAAGCTCAGAAGGTGAAAGGCAACAGAGGAGCAGGTCCTTTGAGTGCAGATCCTTTCATCTTGGAGTTTGCTAAGGACAGATGTAAAGGCAGCTTACGATCCCAGTTGTGCACATTCCTCCTTTGAAGCTCTACCCCTCTCCCAGCCCAAACTTTGCCATTTAGCACTCTCATTACCTTGTAAGGTCTGCTCCTCCCTTCAGCATTCTGTCCCTCTGCAGAGCAGCAAGCTGTTTCCCTCCCTTCCCAGGAATCTTAATTAACACACGTTTTTCCCTGTGTGTTTGTTCCCC
>VZTE01003316.1:961172-1038898 GCA_013397775.1 Eulacestoma nigropectus | reverse complement strand
CCCCCCCCCCCACCCCTACTCCTTCAGACATACCAATAGGTTCACTCAGGTTTGTTTCAATGCTTTCAAAGTTATCTTTAATTGCATTTTTGTTTTGCATAGGTCACAAGCTGACCTTCACACAAAACATAATGTGCATCAGAATTTGAGGGCTCGTTTTGCCTGCAGAGCTACACCTGTACTGCTAATTTGGACAGAGATGGCACTGGCTCTTTTAGACTATGATGATCCCATACGTCCAATAATCAAGCAACAGCTTTCATTCCTCTATACATATTCACATGATGCCAAACCTTCCTATCATCTTTCCAGCCCTAATACTTCACTGTCTGACCCAAAAAGGCTTCCCTGATTCTTCATCATTGTTGGATTTCCTTCTAGCCAGCTGATTCACATCAATTCAAAAGATCACTCCACTAGAATTGCATCTAATAATTTAAAGATGTAGGAACCTCTTCCTGTTTGAGGTCCAGACGGGACCTGAAGGAGGATGGATGGATGTACACAGACTAAGCATGTCCCATGGCTCTGAATTTGAGCTTGCCAGCTCAGCAAGCAGGCAGAACAAGTGCAGGACAGCTTGTACAGTCATATAAACTTGCTTTCACACGTATCTTATCACCCTTTTGTTTTTATGCATGTCTTGTTGCTTTTTCCTTTGACCTCTGGAAGCCTTAGCAACCTTCCCTGGGAATTGCTCTTATGGGAGCAGAGAGTTGCCACCTCTGCCTCTGGAGCCCTGTGTTATCTCCCTTCTGATACCAGCAATGGGGTGAAGAATCTGGAAATTCATCCAGGAGGCAAATAAATAACCTAAAATCCCTCTGACCTACAACTTCTGCTCGAAATCTTAGCAACAGCTCTCCCCCAGGACCCAACATGACCACTGAGTGGGGCCGGGGAGGGGGCTGGGAGCAGCTCTGTGCCCTCCCCCGGGTTGTGCCCAGCTGACAAAGACCTTGACTCCCAAGTCCCTGTGAAATCAGCCAAGAAAACCAAGTTATTAGGGGTATATTTGCTCACAGAAAGCAGATTACAAATTACCCACATGCAGCACTTGGAAACAAGATTATTTGTGACATAACAGATTGTCACCATTGTAATCCAGAGCCTGTAAACACTGGTTAGCCATCCACAGGCAAATGCAAATCTGTGCCAGTGTAGCTGTTTTTAGGTAGAGGTGATCTCAAAATACCAGATGCTAACATCTGAACCCTTTTCTGTGCCACTAATACTGTTCCCTGAATGCTTTCCCTGCTGACCTTAACCTAAATGTTGCCTGCACCTTCAATGGCCCCAGGACTGCTTCTTTGGGGAATTCTTTTATAAACCAAAATTAGGCACTATAATAGTAAGTGGAATTTTAGAGGGGAAAAATTATTTCTAAAATCATATTAAGTAGACTTGATTAACCTGTCCTTTGTTCCAAAAACCTGTTGACTATATTGTTAAATTATTAAAAAAAAAAAAAATTAAAGTCAGAAATCAACATTTTATAACTGGCACATAAGGCGTCTTCAAACAGTTCTCCCAGCACTTCATTCCCAAATGAACAAATTTCAAGGGCTGACTGATTCCAGGGTGGCACCTCAGGATGGTGATAAATTGCAAAATCACACACCAACAGCAAACCCCTGCAGAACATGCAGCTTTCCAAGCCATCCAGTAAAGCTGAAGGCAGAAGCCCCTGCAGGGGAAGTCTGGGTGCATGGACACCGTGCCACCGGGATCTAAGCAACACTTTCACTGCGAGGGTTTTGGATTGGCAGCTGTGCAGAGACATTTTCCCTTAAAGAAGGCTAGCCAGAGCCAAGGCAACAAGGCACTCTGCAGGGCAACACAACACAAACACAAAAGGGATAATCGTATCTGTTCAGTAAAACAGATATTACCAGGTTATGAAAATGGTGAGGTGGGAATCAAAGGCTGATAACCAAGGCTTTGGTACTCATTATGAAAACAGAGCAGCAACAACGCCACTGAAGGCATTTTCCAGCAATCACTCCGTGCTCTCACCCCCACACTGCCCATCTCTGGGGAGCAGAAGATTCCAACAAGCTGAAAAATGAAGAGCTGGTTCCTGCTCAACTCACAGAACCACACTTGGGCCCAGCGCTCTGAGAACGGTAGAACTCGCTTATGTTTTCATTATTCAGGCTTTGTGGAAAATTTTGCATAACACCCAGAGGATGTAGGAAAATGAGAATTATGTTTTTAAGTCATGATTAAGTCACAGTGAAACACTCACATGGCATACGCATTTGCAGAAGTAATGGGCCATGAGAAAAGGTCTCCTGTATAAGTCCCTTTAAAGGCTGGATAAATTCCTTCTGTCTCAGAGATTCTGGCACCAAGTTATCCTCAAAAGTGGTTGAGCAGAGTCATAGGAGGGTCATAGGAGGTAACACCAAAACAAGAGTATGTACATGTTCTGCTGTACCAACTGCTAGCTTGAGAGACAAGGCAATACACTCATGCTCTTATGAGGAATTTCTTGTTTACTTACTTGATACCAGTTTAATACATTTGTAAACCTGGAGAAGCTCAAGCAACCTATTGTAGGGAACAATAAAATACTTCAATTCCATGCAAGATTTTTGGATAATGCACATATATATAATTGCTTGCTTTGGATCTCATATCACCCCCAGCTCAAGAACAGTTCAAAACTTGTAAATGTGTATTTCTTATTTTTCAGAGCACACAACACAACGGATGCCACCCAAAAGCAGCTCAGCAAGGAATATATTTTTCAGCTACCTGAAAGTTCTCCTCACTCTGAACTCATTGTTTCTTGGCCTGGCCCCTGGTAGCAGATGCCAGGAGCCTCACGGGGCCAGTGTGGTGTCTGAGGGGTGCCGTGACACACGCCCGGCCCTCTCTGCAGGGGCAGCTGGGTGGCTTTTTCTGCAGCTGAACCAGGGCAGGACCTTTCTGCTGTTGCCCAAGGATTCCCCTCCGCTGGGAGGTTTCTCCCACGGCCAGGTTGGCTGGCAGCAGCAGGAAACAGTCCCAACGTGCTGTGAAACTAGGGCCATAATATGTTAATGTGAAGACTTTTTCCAAGTAATCTTTACCATCTGTTGTCTCACACTGATGTTAGTATTAATAATTTATAGGCCTTCTCCTAAGGCTGAGGAGGAAGCAGAATGCTAAGCTCTAAGACAGAGACAGTATCTTTTTTTTTTTTTTTTTTTAATGAGATAGATGTTGCTTCATACGATTGCCTCGCCCAGGGAATATATGGTGCTGTTCAGCTTTCTGCTGCTGTTGCTTTTGCAAGCCTTTTACTGAAAATAGCAGTGGCAAGATATTTATTTTAGTCCATTCCTCTGTTGCTTCTTTCCTTCTAAAATAAGGCATGCAGCCTATCTGGTACATAAGCAAAGTGCACGTAAAGGTCAGAGGCAAGGCATAAGCTGACAATATAAGTCGCATTATAGGATGCAGTTACTGCCAGGCAAGAGCAGGCAGGGTTCCTTCTTGTGCTATCCGAGGCACTGTTAGGCTGAAGGAGCACAGTTGTGCTACCAGTTTAAGCCAGCAGAATCTCCTTGCTATATTTAACCTTGATTTCCTCAGAGACCAAATATGCAAATGACAAAATGCGATGCACAGCAAGCACTGCTTTCATAAGGGAGAGCTAAGTTAGAGTCCCAAACAATCAAATCAGCCTTTCCTACTCACAAGGCTTCACTTTAATCCCTTATTAACAGGATTAATAGCAGACTTACAGTTCATACCATCTTACTCCCCTTTTACACAAACCAATCTAGCTGCTTTCACAGAGGGACAGGTGGATTAATAGTCTTAGTCAAAAACTATGGTGATAATGCAGAAAATCAGCCAAAGGGAGGGAATCCAGGGCGAAAACGGACAGCTGGAAGATTGCTATCAAAGCCATGCAGTGACTTCACCCGCAGATAGAAATGTGAAGTGCGTGGGAGACCCTTCTGCTTCCAAATTGAAAAACAAAACAAACCCCCTGAAAGATAAACAAGTACAGTAAAGGAATAAGTCTCTCTATTAATAAATGCTTACCAGAGGATAAACAAGTAAAGGGATAAAGAACCTGTGAAGCTCAGAAATGTGGAGGCATTCGCCGAAACATAACTCCGCTAAGAAATGCAAAGCTCTGACAGACTGTTATACAATCTTTGATTTCTTTTAATAACAGTTGAAGGTCAGATGCCGCAGCTCTTCCTGGAAATCCTAAAAAGACTGGGTGGCTCCCCAAGTTAGAAAGGAACTGCCACATCGTATGTTGTGCAACACAGAGCTATTGACTGAGCTATATTATATTACCTCCACCAGCTGACTCAGCCCCAGCTGTTATAAAAGGCTTTGGCACCCGGGCGAGCAGCACGTAGCAGTCACACGCCCAGGGGCGGCCGGACCCCGGGCGGGCTGGGGCTGGGCAAGGTCGCGGGGGTCAAGCTGATTTACCCCGGCACCCCCCCAGCGCAGGGCTCAGCTGGGTTACCCGAGTTCACACCGAGCTATTGACAGGCAGCGGCATTGCTTACTCATTACCGGATCAGCAGGGGACTGTCTGGGGTGGAAAAGTTAACCCTTCCCCTGCCCCGGATATCAAAGAAAAAAATCCTTAAAACACAGGACCAGGAAGCGCAGGCTGGTGGAGCCCCCGGGGCTGGACCGCTGCTGAGGCAGCTTTGCTTCTTAGAAAGGGAGAGATGGAGGTAGGGGGAAAAAGAAGAGCTATTTCTCCGGTGGGAATTCGCTCTAAAAAGGCAGGAGAAATGATACCTGTGGCCAGTTGTCACACCACCAGTTAATCCCTCGTTCCCATCTCCTGGGTTAAGGTAAGCAGGGATACAGTAGGGATGCACAGTGTGGGGTAAAGCACATTTCAGTAGGGATGCACATTGTGGGGTAAAGCACATTTCTCCCCATGACCCAACCCAGGTGTCACTCCATTATGATGCCTGTGCCCATGTTTTCACTCTCAGTTTTGCCAGTGTTCATGAAATTATTGCAAATCTTGTAATGGCACTTTTTTCTTAATAATTCAGATCTTCACTGTTCAGACCCTGGCTGGAGTGTTGTGTCCAGCTCTGGGCCCCCAACATAAGCAGGACGTGGACCTGCAGGAGTGAGTCCTGAGGAGGCACTAAGATGATCAGACGGCTGGCACATCTCTCCTTTGGAGAGGCAGAGAGAGTTTGGTTTGTTCAGCCTGGAGAAGAAAAGGTGTCAGGGAGAACTTAGAGCCCCTTCCAGTGCCTAAAGGGCAGTGACGCCCTGGCACAGGTTGCCCAGAGAAGCTGTGGATGCCCCATCCATGGAAATGTTCAAGGCCAGGCTGGATGGGCTCTGAGCACCCTGGTCTAGTGGAAGGTGTCTCTGCCTACGGCAGGGGGGTTTGGAACTCTATGATCTGTAAGGTCCCTTCCAACCCAAAACCATTCTGTGATTGTATGTAAAAACCTCTGTACATTTTTAGGATAACTTCCAGTGCTTGTGGCTTCACCTTTTAGAGCCCATAATCAAGATTAGGGGTAAAAAGACTCCAAAAGGAGAAGGGGGGAATTACCGTTGGTGCCTCACAGCCCTGTTAGGCAGTACTATGATTTCCTGGTAATGGCATCCTAATTTATGGCTTCTGAAGTTAGAAGTCATCTAATACATCGTCACAGCCCACTAAAAGTTAATAAGTTTGTTTTATTTGGTACTTACAAACAAAATAAAAATATTTCTGCAGTATAATAAAAAGTGCAATTCCCCCTGTTCCATCTAGTCAAAATCCTCTGTAAAGAGAACAATATCATTCTATCCCAGAAAACAGATGGTGAATAGCAGGTAAGCAAAATGTTCATACTACTCTTCTTTAGTTCACCTTCCACTATAATTATATTTCATGCCAGACTCCAAATGGAGTATTGAATTCATACATCAGAGTTTGATAGAGATTAATTTTGCAAGACTTTAAACATTAGTTCAATTTTGTGACATTTTGAGTGTAATTCATACACATCTCAAAGTGTGCCAGATACTTAGAGATACATCAAAAAATGCAAAGGTCTTATCACAGTTTATAATCACAGCTGAAATTCTCAAATAAACAATGAAATATAAGTGAAAAAGCAGTGAGGTTTGCTTGCATCTGGCTAATGCCTCCATTAATCTTCATTAGTAATTTCTAATATTAAGAGCAGGGAAGGTAGGATTTATAGCTCTTTCAAAGAAGAGCCAACAAAAATTAGTTGGATTGGGCCCGTGGATCAGTACCAAGAACAGAGAAAGAAAAGACAGGACAGAGTCTTTAAAAGTGGCAAATGAAGGGCTTCTGCAGATGAAGTGTACTAGAAGGAGACATAGAAAGACATTAAGATGTGCATGTCCATGAAGGCAAGAGGGAAAAAAATTAAATTTTATAGGAAGGTCAACAAAAGAGCTTGAAGAAGAATGGGATTTGATCCAAGTGAAAGGTAAGATAGAAATCAGCTTAGGAAAAATATCAGGAGCCAAAAGAGAATGTATTGCTTATGTGTAACTTTTGAAGTGCTGGTAAATTTGTTTGTTGGAGATTGTAGAGAAAATACAATTGTGTGAATTTTAAGACTGAATGACAGTGGAAAAAGTTGGATAAGAAACAGTAAGTCAGAAAAAGAGGATATACTTAAAAGCTTAACAAGCATCAAGGAAGAGAAGGAACTTTAATTAAAGTACTTGAGTTTCATGGTTTGCTGGCATGTGGTTTTCCTTCTGCAGAGGGATATTGAGGAAGTTCAGCTGGTGAGGGAAAGGCAGGCTGAGACCAAAGCAGAGTGGAAATGAAGAAGTTAAATTGCTGAGTTTGTAACGGGTAGTTGAAGATGTGGAAGTGTGTCATGACATGGGAATGGAGGAAAACAAGAAGCGTATGGCGTTTCTGAAAGCTGGAGAACAGGTGGTTTTCAGGAAGGGAGGGTGTGCAGTCACCCTACAGCGGAAGGGAGGATGAGCTTGCTGGTGACTTTCCTGGCAATGCTGTAAGCCATTTCTATGGACAAGAGGGAAAAGAAAGCAGATTTTACAGGGGGAGAGAGAATTGACTGAGTAGGGCTACAACAAGTGAGATTGTGCTTTTCTCTAAGTTTTTTTTTTTTTTTTTAACATGTTTAAGACATATGGAGACGGAGAAAGGAAGCATATGGAGTCGCACTTGAAAATGGGGCTGGGGTCAAGAGAGATGGTAGGGGAAACAATAACATGTTTCAGAAGCAGAAAAGGGTGGTTGAAGATGTCTCATTGTTTCTTCATGCTCCTCCATCTGCCAATATCCATCTGCTGGTTTTTTGTTGTATGCTCAAATGTCAACTCCAGTAACTGTTTAATGTCAAATGGATAATCATGTCTGTCTCCCTTTCTCACTGATTTTTGGAGGGATATAAAAACCATATCTTCCACACAGCACTGGAAGGGTGGGGAGGATCCATCCACTTTTTCTCTGCAGCCTAGAGGTTGTTGATTAAAAGATGCTGTTCTGGGAAGCAGAAAAGGTCAGATGTGAATCCATAAACCTGAGAAGGCCCCTGAACTTGTGAAGGGGGAACCCTGAAGCCCATTGAAGTGCTTAACCCCGTTCTATAAAAGGCACTGATATCATCACCAAATCCTAAAGGAAAAGCGTAACAGGAGAATGTGCATTGGGGAAGATATTCCCTAACTCCCTGCAGCCTGGTGCTTGGTGCCAAGCTCATCCAGGAGGCAAGATGTTGAAGACACCTGCTCTTGGTGTCTCTCCACATCTGCTCTCTTCTGGGTGCCCTGACTGCTTTTGAAGGCATCCAAGGGATTTTGTGGATGGCAGTTTATGAACCCATGTGGAGAAACAGCATCACCACTGGCTGTCCATCTCCTGCCTTGGCTGTAGGTCACCTCTTGCACTGCAGAGGTGGCTTGTGAAGGTGTGTGCTGGCTAGCTGAGGGGAAGGGACACCTTTTTGTGAGAGACAGGTAGGGGAGCAGAGCATGTGGAGGATGGTGATGCGCAGCATAACCCCAGCATGGTCCACTGGAACCACTTGCCTCTCCCACAGGTTGCAGGAGCAAGGAAGGCACCCTGTTGCTGGTGCCGTGGACTTTCTCTGTGAGGAAGGCACTTGCCCACCTTCAGGGGTCACTACACTGGGGAAAGTAAGAGATGAGCCCCTGCATCACCCTCTTCTGGCAATGACCCACTGGGATTACCCACCCCACCAGTCATTTTCCCTCCTGGCAAAACACAGCGGTCACAGCAGCACAGAGCTGAGTCAGTCTTGCCCAGGTCACCGGGGATCAGTCCCTGCCTGCTGCCTCCCCGATCCGCAGTGACATATCTGTAATTATGCTTTTCACTGTTATGTTCATGATATTAGTACTTTTCTTGCTCTAGCCAAGACTCCTACTCTTCGTTCATGCATGAGCCTGTCATGCTATACAATTACAGTGGAGTCAGGGCCTGATCTGTACTATAATTATAACTGAGTCAGTTACAACAGGCTTGTCTCCTGACCTGCTTCCAAAATAGCCCCGTATTTTTTAAAGCAAATGGGATTTTTGGTGTATTCTTCAACCACGTTAACGCACTACTCCCGTCTTGGACTTAAACAGGGCTCATTTCTGATAAAGCAACCCTTTTTTTAGCATAAGCAGGAAATGGTCCAAACTGGCTGTTCATTTGCATTCACTGTCAGCTTCAAGCACTCTCTCTGAATGTCAGATATTGCCCGTTTGCACTCCCTCCCCACTTTGTGTGTTTGCTACTTCCTGGCATCCTTATCATATAGTAATGAATCATGCGGGAGTGAAGATGTCGAATTGAGATACAGAGTGGGACTAGTTTGGCCAGTCCTTGGTAATCAGGCCTCTAAACAGGGAAATGCATTTAAATAGGTCAATGAATCCTGCATGTCTGTGCATCAGGAATTATCAGCAACGCAGACCTTGCAGTCAGGGGAGAAATTCTCTTTCAAGCAGAAGTTCATTGAGCAGCAAACATTTCATTTACATTTACGTTTAAAATGATGGTTTACCATTGTGGGTTGTCGGGGGTCTATCAAACTGTAATAAAAGATTATTTACTTTTACTTCTTCTTTCTTAATATACAAAATATTTCAAATTAACTATGCAATCCTGTTAGAGATAGAAAGATACCTATGTAATCTCCCATCTCCCAAAATGCAGTTGTAATTCCTACTCTTTATTTTTCCCTCATGCCTTTTTTGGTGATGGCAATACTGTGAAATCGTGCATTACAAAGGTAATGAAATTGCTAATGGAGGAAAGCTAGTCCCTTGTTACATTCTTTTAGGGTTTCTATAGGTTATGTCTGCTAAAACTCTTTCTGGAAGCCCCCCCCTCAAAAATGGGGGTGGAAAGCTACAAGGATCTATTCTTGACTTCAAGCCCAGTTCCCCAGCTGTTAGTCCAGGATGGCAGTATACAAAAGTATTTAAAATGTTATGGCCTGTTTTGGATTTCTAGGAATTTAAGTATCACGATGAATGCACAAGTGTGGTGCACTTACATCAGTTAAAGTTTTTGTCAACTCCGCTTCATCTTTGATATTTCATTTTGGGCAAGAGCTCTGAAATTACCAACATTTGAAGGAAAAAGTCAGGCTTTTTGTTGACAGTCCTTATTTTGCATTCAGTTTAATACAACTCTTGTAGAGATTCAGGATAAGCCTTCAGAACAAGTCTACCAAAAGTCCAGTCCTGTATTCAAATTCTAAAGGTCGAGTTTGCTGTAAAGCTTGTGCCACTTAAGATACCTCTCTGACCTTACTTAAATATACTTGTCTTGCATAACATTTGTCTGAGGCTGTGTATATCTTAGGAAAAAAAAAAAAAAGTATTTTCCTGGAATAAATGTTTAAAAATTGGACTAAGATAAGACTGTTTTTATGAGTTCACCAGTAAAAGCAGAAGACCTGTAATCTACCCATGATATTAGGTATGCATATGTTCAAATGTTTATAATATACAAGTTATTAGAATTCAGCTGTATTTTCCATGGTGCTATATTCTATTCTTTAACATGCAGAATGTACAAAACAGTAGTTTTTAACTTGTGCTCCATTAGCTGCTCTTAAATGGAGTGTGAAAATGAACTCCAAAAGCAAACCTGTTGTCATTAGGCTCAAATCTGTTATATGTTGTTTGCCCTTCTCTCAGAAAACATTTAAACTGAAAACCAGAAAGGACTGAAAGCAGACAGAACAGTGCTAATGCTGAACCAGAAAGGAGGTGATGGACACTGATCTTAGCAAGATTATTGCTGTCTGCTGGCCAGTCCTACCATCCTTCATTTGCAGGATGCTCAGCTTCCAAATGAGTGAGGTACAGGTTTGCACCCTGAGATCCCTCAGACCTGATGCCCCAGGATGCAGCTGCAATCCCCTCCTCCAATCCAGCTCCAGGGAAAGCTGGCAGTGGGTACACAAGGGAGTCTGCTCACCCTCCTGATCTGTGCTCTTGTTTTCTTGTAGTCTCCCCTCTACCTGCCTAGGCTTCTCATGTCTTTGCTGGGTAATTGGATAGCACTCACTTGTCCTTCCTGTGTATACAACATTTTGCATAATGGGATCCTGATCCATAAAAGGAAAGCAAATAACATCACCACTAAAAAAAATACAGTCCTTTAATGGTGAGTGTGCTTGTTGAAGTCGATATACGAGGGAAACACGTGTTGGTGTCCACAGAGCTCCTGGCATACTGTGGAGCTATATGAGGCCATGGGGGGACTCCAAGAGCTTTTTCATCTCCACAAAGGAGGTTTCTACCTGTGTAGCTTTGATCTGGTGTATTTCGAAACAATGCAGCCCCAAAACTAAGTTAGAGAAATACTTCACCCTCCCTGAGTGCTGTGGTTCACACGAAGGGGCTTCCGGCAGCAAGCCCTGTTGTTGCTGCTGACGTGGTTGCTCCCCCCAGCCAGTCGTGTCAGGATCCCAGTAATGTTTCTTAGGCTTGCCCAGGGTACCTATTTAAATTATAGATCTGGACTACCGCTGGCTCCCCTCCAAATCTCTGATCTAGTAGCTGTTTTTAATGATAAATTACATATGTTTAATAGCTCAGCTATTTTGTTTGGTTCCTTCAGAACTTTGAGATGAATAGGCTCCAGTCTCAGTGATTTATTGCAATTTAATTTGTCAAGTTGTTTCAGCACTTTTTCTTACGCTCCTCTGACAGCAGTTCACCTTCACAAACCAGAGATAGGTATTTCCCTTTTCTTCTTGGAGTGAAGACCCACACAGAAACTACTTGGCAACCTCTGAGTTCTTTCTCCTCTTTGACCTCTTTTTCTCTTGCTCAGCTGATTAAATTTAGGGATTTTCCTGTGAGCATCCAATGTTCAAATCCTGTATCACCGCGATTACGTTGTCCAATCCTTTTCATAAACTGATTGATCACCAGTTTAATAGTAGGTACAATTTTTGCCTGGATTTTTCTGGAAATTCTCTGCTCTACATTTTCTTTTTATCTGACATTTACTTGTGACTGTTCTCTTTCCTCAATCATTGCCCATATCTGTTTCATCTGAAATAACCTTGGATGGTCAGATGCCCAGAGTTCCAAGTGAGGCTGCTGAGTCCCATCTAGGATTGGTTGCATTTCTCTCTTTCATGGTTGGGGCTTTGTTTTTATGCAGAAATCAGAGCTGCAACAAAGTCTGTAGGGTACTCAGCTGGTTTCCACTTGAAAGTTCTCAATTTGTAAGAGATTTCTGCTACTTGTCCCTGAGCATGTCACCTTGCAGTTAGTATAATTGAATTTAATCCAATTTATATTGCTCCATTTGTCATTTATTTCTTTCCATGTGATATCCTAATAGTCCTCTGTATTAGCAGAACCTCAACATTAACATTGTGATCAGCAAATTTCATTTGTGCTTTCCTACCTGTGTGCCAAGAATGTTAGAGAATGATTGGTAGGTTTCAAGACCTTTCCTTGCACCATTCTCCTGCATCCTCATACTTTCCATATTGATACTCTTTAGAAAGATCTTTAAATATATCTACAACATGGCTACTAACATGGGCTTTCTTTAGTTCAATATCTGGGGAAACATATGGAATTCCTTGTTAAAATCTAGATACATAAATTCTACCGTATTTTCCCTTCTATATGTATATTTTTACTCTTATGGCCCTTTACTACCTGACAAATTCCTCCTTAAAAACTACTGAGGTAACAGTAATGCACCTATTTCTTCAGTAACATCGGCAACTCCTTAGATTTATTTTTAAGAAGTCTTAAATGATGGGTTGCTCCCTGTGCTTGATTTTTCTTCAGCATGTGGGGTTTTTCAGAACTGTATGTGGTGTTAAGGTAGTGTCTCAGTCTTTGCTGAGTTGTGATCATTGTGAAGGCTTTGTGTTGGTGTGCAAAGAGAAAATGTGTACCCTGTTGGTTCAGGCTGTAGCTGTTTTCTCCTCCATTTCCTAATTCTTCTGTTTTATTGGTCTGGCATATGCTGACTTTGGTGTGACTGTAACGGAGTTTTCTTAAAAATCATCCAGGTTTAATTCCGTTGCACCTTGATTCCTACATTTCCATGAAGAAAAAGCTCATGGTTTAATCCCCATCAAGTATATCATAATTTTGGGGGACATTTTCTCCAGAAGGACATCAGGCTTGCAGACCACTGTCACAGGGAAGTCTCTGAGGCCTGGCAGGAGAACTTGCACCTACATGATAAACAAGAAACACTCCCAACCCTCTGCAGGGTTGGCAGACTTTTAATTGCAGCATGGAGGAGATGAATCAGTTGTGTGTTAATTGCCTTGGGAACCTTCTGGGTGACTAAATCTATGTCAGATGAGGTGACAACAGGGAATAGGTGAGAAATGCCCTGGCAGCTGGGAGACATTCCCTAAAGGAGAAGATGAACAGCTAAATGGGTCACTGAATGAAGGGTGGTGGGCTGAAGGGGAAACAGAGGGTGAGGGATGGCTTGCAGACCTTTTCCTGAGAGTGAGACATGACCCGTGACAACTTCACTGGTGCCTTGAAGTGTGGTGCTCACTTCCTGAATAAGCTTCCTTTATAACTTGTTTGCTTTTAACTGGAGACTGTGGAGATTTCTTAGTAAATGCTCTTCAAAGAATTTTCTCAGTAAGCCACCCCCATCTCTTCCATATTAAAGATTCTATTCTTTGCAACCTTTTTGGAAATATGTCTCTAAATCTCATTGTACGTTCAAAGATTGTGGATTGGTTTGTGCTTTTATTTTTTTTTTTATTTTTTATTTTTTATTTAATGGAATAGAATCACAAATTGGGTAATATGAATTGGGAAACTTGAAGAGAAATGCAAAAATTTGATCAGTTGTTAAAAAGCATTCATTGAAACAGTATAGAAAACTAGCAACTGGGTCAACTTTGAACACTATGTTGTGCAAATAACTCTCTGAGGTCAAGGTATTTTGCAAAATCATTCCTCTCTCTTCATGTAATGATCATGGTCACAGTGCAAATGCCTGTCTTAGGTCTAGAAAACCATCATTCTTTGAGACAAGAATCACTGCATGTCCTGCCTGTGTGATGTGGGACTGGAAGTATGTTTTAATGTTCATACGCCTGAAGCCTTCAAGGGAAACTCCAGAAGGTTACAAAGGTACCTCCTGAGGAAAAGCACACTGTGTTTTTCCCCTCTATCAGGAAGCAGGAGCCATTGCAGATTTCAAGCCTGAGATCTGTGGCAAGGCAGGAGGTCCTTGTCCTTTCTTTTCCAATTTTCTCCTTTTTCTGACACATGAGAGTAGCCTGTCAATGTCCAGACTCCTTTATTTCTTTGCCATGCTATGGCCCTACCCTGGCCTGAGATGCGGATTTTTCCTACTGCCATGCTGGATGTTGAACTGAAACCGCACTGAGTGAGAAACTTGTGAGAAAACATTTTATCTGCCCATAATGGGTAGATCTAACACAATATAGCAGAGATGCCTTAGAATGTCCCTTTTCTGGTCACTTCATAACCTTTGTCCACTCCCAGCTTATAAACAGAAATGGTCAGAAACTCCAAAAATCTGAAGAACAGCCCCTGGCTCAGGAGGAGCTGAAGCAATAAAGGTGCTGTGGTGATGTGCCATGAGAATGCATCAAATACTCCTGACTCACGGGAGGCTGGAGGCAGCTGTATGAGTCCTGTTTAAAGCCCAGGATGGGGGAGAAGGTGTTCTGCTCCAGGGGCCACTGTGCAGGTAGCTTGCAGTGGCTGCAGTGGCTGCTCTGGAATGGGCAGAGGGGATCACTGCTCCTCATTTTATCTCCTCAGGGCTTGGAGCTGTCCAGGAGAGGCAGAAGCAGAGTGTTTTGTGTGCTTTGCAGCGTGGGAGCCGCTTCCCTGACTCCTGCTAGGGAATGTGTCTTTATTTTGTGTATTGCAGCGTGTGTGCTCTCTCTGACCTCCCAACAGGGGATGTCTTACTTCAAATGGAGAGCTGCTATTCCTTGCATCCAGGCAGAATTTGGGAAGGGAAAAGCTCTTTGTCACGTAAGTTGTTATCCAAACGCCACAGGTAAGCTCTTCTAACTGGGAAAAAGGAGACAGAATAAATGAGCCACCACCAGCACCACTGTATGGACACCCACAGCCACCTCTCACATAAACCTCTCCAAGACAAACCCTTCCTTATGACTTTGTCAGGCAGTGTTTATATTCCAGCCTTGGCAAATAAATCTTGTGTCATTAAATAGGAAATAGTTTAACACTTTACCAATGCTATCATAATGAATTAATTTGATATTCATGGGAATACCACATGTGCATTCCTAGGTGTCCTACTACCATTTCACTTTCACTAATGGCCACTTGAGTCATACTGATTTTTCCCCAAAGCCACATAATGATCTATAATATTCCTGAATAATTGCCCTTTAAGTGGAAGCTAACAGGGTTGACTACTCCCAGAAATATGTCAAAATATTTTTACTATTATAAGTAGGAATGTGAATATTAACTGGACCCGCCAGTACATTTAAATATGTGGAAAAGTTTTACAAAAGAAAGTTCTGGAATGTTTTTTGAGGGTTAAAAAGTCATCAAATGTTGGGTTTTTTTCCTGAATAATTTTTAAAGCCATCTGCAGAATAGCAGAATTGCTAAATGGTGTTAAAAGAGAAAAAAAGGAAAAAGAAAAGCAAGCATAAGCTCATGTGGTACCAAAATGTAATTATTTAGTAGAAGCTAAAATAACTTCATAGCCTCATTTATGCCATTGCTTGAAAATTAATGATAGTCGCAGGTATTCTAATACCAGGCTGGTATATGCAATTTGTGGGGAAAAAAAAAGCCTTAAAAACCAGTCTCCTTTTTGAATGGATAAACTTCACTGACTTTCTCCTGAAGAGGTATTCTGGAGAGCTTTGCATCTACAGGGTAGTTCTGTTTCGAGGCTTGGCTGAGTTTGCCCTGTGTTTGCCCTGCAGAGCCTGTGGGAAGGTTCTGGGCTCCCCGGGCAGTGGGGGCTGGACCCCCGAGCAGTGGGGGTCAGGGCCCCTCCCCAGAGCAGCCTGCGGGGGCTTCAGCCTCGCCTCAGGACCACCGTGAAGCGCCAGCTGTGCAAACATCCATTGCATCATCTCTGCTCGGGATGTCATTACAGCCCCTGTTTGTGGCTTTGGCTGGGCCACATGAGAAAGTGGGAATACCTGGCGTACACAAGGTGTGCTCCACAGGGAATGTCTGCTGTGTTCCACCTGCTTCTGGGCACAGCAAAAGCCGGGGATGGAGGGGAGAGGTGGATGGAAATCATTTGCTGTGAGGCAAATCACAGCAGGCACAAGGAACCCTCAGGGGCAGGAGCTCTGCCTCATCTGTGCAGCTTTTGCATCCTGGCCACCATGGAGTCACCAGGGAGAGCACAGAGAAGTTGCCGCAGCTGTGTCCTTGAGTGACCCCCAACTGTCAGGTCAGACCTTGAATGCGAATGAGCCAAGAGCCACCCTGTCATGCTCACGTTAATGAAAAGGAGGAGGTCCAGGAATAGGACTGGGTAGGAGAAGTGGAGCAGGACATCTGTGTCCTCAGGAGGATCCTGTGGTTCCAGAAGGAACCACTGAAGTACGTAAGACTTCTTTAATTAAAGGATTTACCTGTAGTCTCAGAATGGAAATGACGTGCTTTGTTGTGCCTAACTGGGAGGCTGCTCTCCAGAGTCACGGCACCTGCTCCCGAGCGCGCGGAGAAATTTCTACGCGCAAAGCTCACCACAAACCGAACTGTCGCGGCAGCCCCGTACACGGCAGTACCTAAGAAACATCTAATTTTTTATCTGATTAGGAACTGTAAAAAATGAGGGCAGGAGCCTTGCTCATGCATTATTGAAACGTCTGCAGCGACGCTGGCGGGATGGCAGAGCGTGCCTGCCGATGCCGGAGGAATGGAGGCTCCGTCTGGTGGGATGCGCGGAGCCCTGGAGAGCGGCGAGTGCCTCGGCTGCGGGGTCTGAGGAGGCTCTGAGTGCCCCTGAGCTCTCTGCAGGTGGAGGATGTGGGGCAAACAGCATCAATGCGCTGCATCCCGGGAGGTTCGGCCTGATCCAAAGGGAAATGCTGCAGGAGACAGTTATTGGTGTGTTTTCCTCTGCTTTTGGTTAGTGTTGGATTTGGGCTGGCAGCAGCGCTCCTCTGCTACACGATATAAAAGATCTCCTCCCTTCTGAATCACAGCAGTTAAAAATGTGGGCATCCAATCCACCCCATTTGACAAATTCACATCGACTTCCTCTCCTCCAGCCCTCTCCACCTCAAAATACATTTACTCTTCAGATGGCTAATTAACCTTTTCCTGCTTATAGCTCTTTTTTGGAGCAATCTCCAAATTTGAGGCATCAGTAGTTACCAGTGAAAAACATTTTCAGGCAGAAATTCCCTACCAGCTCTAATTAAAAGTCAAGGTGGTGACAAACTTTTGTGGGTGCATTTAGAGAGAATCCCATAAATGAGGTGTGTAATGGTACAGTATAACATACGTGGCCCTGAAAAATCAGAAATAAAAGACTCAGAGTTGGAATCTGTGTTGGATTTTGCCAGGGTCTTTGCTGTGTGCCCCCTTCTCCCAGACAAGGCCGTGGGGTGGGCCGGATGCACCAGGGTTCCTGCTGTGCAAATTAAAGCCTGGCAAATTAAAATGACAGAAGTGACAATTTAAGTTAATACGTTGGGTTATGAACTCTGCTGGCGGAGGTACAGGCAGGACGCCTGTTCTCATGTGCTGACTTGTGATGGTGGCAGTGACCTCTGGGACAGGGACAGGGCAGGCAACTGGCAGTGATAACCTCTTCAGCCATCCCTGCTCTGTCTGATGGGGAGAGTCCCAATCTGTTTTGCATCACTTGGTGAGATAAAGCAAAACTGTTAATAAAACAACTGCCCTTTTGCAGTATCTCTACAAGACATCCTTGAGTGATGGAGGACCTTGAAGGGAAGTTCTGTTAAACCAAACAAGTGAAATTCAGCTTAGGGCAACTAAGGAATCTGTTCTTGCATTTATGAGGTTTCAGAAGGTTTGTCAATGGTTTAGGCTGCACCTAGGCTGGTAAATTCTGTTCTTCCCCATACTCCTTGCTCCTCTGAACCAAAGTGTCACTGAAGGCTCTGTCTCTGAAATAAAGGCACAAGATAAATTGTGTCTTTCCGGACTTACTATATGAAATACTGCTGTATTTATGCAGCTTTTTAAAGCCCTGTTTTTCCCCTCGTTTACCTTTGGCGCTACAGGACTGCAGTTCTATGCGTGGGCAAACTAATTTTCGACTGTAAGCTGGGGCTGTTTTATTCTTTGGAGTAGTGTTCAGTCCTTGGTGAAGCTATTTTGGTGAGGAGTTACTCTTCTTTTCCCATCTTGAGTTTTGCTGTTGTAACGTAATCATAGTGGTTTGGAGTAGAGGACCAATCCTGAATGGTTAACAGCTGAACTGAGGAGCCTGGCAGCAATTCCCAGTGTATCCAGTTGCACGTTCAGCTTAGGTTTGGGAACCCACTCCCTGGTTTCCGTGGAAAGGAAATCCAGTTTCAGGGGCTGCATGAGAGCTGCTGTGCCATGCAGTCTGGGCAGCTGAGGGATGGGAGTCCTGCATGGAAATCAGAGTGCCCCTGTGACCCGGTGCCTTCCATCTCAAATCTATTTTTTCATTGTAAATTTCCCAAAATGGCCTGAACTCAGTAGACCCAAGCAATGCACTGCAGATCTATGTTGCCCTAGTCCTGCATGCCTCAGTTTAAATACTGAGTTTAAGCTAGAGGCATTAATGCTGTATAATGAGGATTCTTAAAACCAAAAGAAGTCAAGACACATTGCAAATTTCAATTTTCTGCCTAATCAGTGCATTTCTTTCAATTTTACAAACAAGCATATTTCAACTCTACTACTTTTAAATGACCCCCCGATATTATTCGTTTATCAGTCAACTCTGATAGGCCAAAATGCATTAAATTATATATAGGGAATATTAAGCAAATTTAAATGCAAGTCCAAGTAGAACATGTGCAATTTCTATTTTAAATTAATAATAATGTTACACATTTTCCCATTAAGCTACATTTGCAAAGTTAGCCTGAAGAAATAGTTTTAAGTATCTCACTAGAGCAATTCAGTGCTCAGTTGACAAAACAGACAAATGTAGTACTTCCCATATAACAGCATCCATAAAACAAATTACTAAATTCTTTGCTACTATGAATCAAGAGCTTTATTGAATGGAAACATTCCAGTTGACACCAGTGCCTTAATAATAATATTTAAGGTAAAGAGAAACCACTAAAGTATGTCAACAACCAGAATTAACAGTTGGGGTGGAAATGTGGGGTTGTATTTGCTTGTGGTTTTTTCAAGTCAGTAACTGAGAAATACTCGATGTGAGTTTGGAAAGAGGCACAGATGTCAGTGTGAGCTCTGAAACACGGCTTTTCTGGTCTCTGATCCAGTTCCTGGCCCTGGTTAAAAAAATCCAAGGAGCTGCTTTACGTTATGTTCTCTTTAAATCAAGGAAACACACCTCAGTTGCAAGCCTTTTTTTCTGAATCATTCCTCCCTCCTCGCCTGCAGATGTCTGAGCGGCAGCTGGGAATCCCCAAAGACAGGAGCATTCATAGGAGTCTGCTTCTTTGACATTTAGGGTAGAAAAACAGCTCCGAGGATCTGGGACAAAGATATCCAAAATCTGGGTCTGGGCAAAATACTGAAAAATTGCTTCACTATGGGTTATTCTGCCTATTTTTTGTGTGTAGCATGGGACTGAAAACTGGATTAGGAGGCCTGGAGGGTTGAATGGATTACAAACAAAAAGCATTAATCTAATCATAGGAGTGATGTTCCTTAAGGGCAAGGATGAACTAATGGCTGGATTTTCCTTCGTCCCTGTATTACAACCATGAAATAGTAAAACAGTCAAAACAGTAGCTGTTTCCAAGCCAGGTCTGCTACATTATGCATTTCTATAAGTTTTATAAATATAGGTGTTGCTTAACACGGATTGCTTGCACGATCTTGGATGTACTCATAGAAAGGGAATTCAAGGTCAGCAGTCCCCGAAGGCTGTCAAACTATTTACAAGTTTGCTATTTATAAGGACTAGTCCGGGAGTCTTAGAAGCAATAAGTTCTTAGGCAAGCGGTTTAATTTCTGCATGACACAGAAGAGCTGTTGTTTCTGTATCGGTGCCTAGATGCCATTGCAGTTCTCTTAAATTATCTTAAAAATCTCTTCTACTTTGTTATCTAGATTCTAGTGGTGTCAGGCTCACCCCTAACCACTCCGTATAACCTGAAGAACAAAGAAAGCAAGAGATATCAGTACAGCCACTGTTCTGTGCAAGTTCCATAAGGGTTCAGGGATGGCAAGGGTTAACCAGAAGTGTAATGATTAATATAGAATATTAATCGATTGACCTTGGGAATACAGCATGTTATAAAATAGCAGGCTGGAGGATTCATTGCATTTCTACAGAACATTATCTGAAGAAAAAATTTTCTTTTCTAAGGAAAGTGAAAAGTAGGGCATACTGGTTTCTGCAGACCAGAAAAAGCACACTGCTTGCTCTCGTATTAGGCTTTGGAACACTCAAGTGAGGTGGAAAATGTAGAGGAAAATTTGTGACTGAACTGCAAACATTGTGGACTCAGAAGAACTGGTGTACTGAATTCAGATAAGTCTCTCATGAGGAGAGAGACTAGTTGTTCCTTCCTCAGCAGTGTTACCCACGAATATGTACATACTGTGCCTTTTGTCTTTTTGGGTAAGTGGATGGTACATCCTAGAAGGGCATCACTCAGTCTAGGAAGTGAATCTTTGGAAGTCATCTCTTCTGGGTGTAGTACCTGAATGAAAGCAGTGTTCAGTGCTCTTGATCTAACACCGTGCATTGTCTAGACCCAGAGCACTCTCCTTGTATTTGCAAAACAAAACCGAAACCTTAAGCCCCGCAATCCCTCCCTCACCTCAAAAATATGAAAACTCTTGAAGAGGCATCTGGACTTGCACATTACTTTATCTGTTCGAAGTTTCAGAAAGGAATATTTTCTAAACGCTCTGTGCTTCTTTCAAGACGACAGTTTGCATCATGCTAAGGCAGCAGGGAGATGGTAAACAGAAAAGGGAATGTGATACAAATGCTGGCAAAAATCAGGGAAAGCAAGGTGGGAGCAATATCGCTCAAGCTGTCGGATCTGTGAGGAAGCCTCGTGAACCAGCTGAGTTATGGCAAACTCCTGCTATGAGGGAATTGCAGTAACTGAGCCTTGCACTCAAACATTTATAAGGGTGTCCTGGGATAAATAAAGGTGCAGCCTCTGTAAACTCTGCCGTGAAAACAAACACCTTTGAACCAAACCAGTTACAAGGCTCTATAAAGAATGGGCATGGCTGATGTTAATTATAAGATTTGTGTCTTGGTTTTCTATCTGGACAACAACAGTCTGAGTCTTCTTGGCTGGCAAGGAGTTAAATGCATGGCCCTGGCCTGAGCTGCTGCAGAAGGCAGGGCTGGCGCTACTGCAGTATCCCTGTTGGCATACGGAGTGCGCTCAGTTCAGGGTCTCCACTGGAATATACAGCAAAATAGTAAAACTTCTTTGATTCCTAGGCAAAGCCTCTGCCATCTGGGGCCGGACCTTCTTAAAACGGTGGTTATATTTTGTCAGGTAGAAGACATTCAGCTTATTTTAAGATCATACCTCATGCACTCAGACACTGCTGTGTGTCACATTGAGCTCTGTTTAGAAGCCTGGTCTGGATTATAGAGGCATTTCAGAAATCATGCGCTTATCAAAAGTTTGAATCAGACTTGCCGTCTATAACCAAACTCAATAATCAGACTCTTGAACCATGTGATGGGTTAGGAAAAGAGCAGGGGACATGCAGGGAGACAGTGATTTAGCAGAATTTCACTCGGCATTCAAACATGCTAGCATGTCTGAAAATAAGGGATACATTATTAATTAGTTAATGTTTGCAAAGTATTTTGACTCTGGAACGTGCCAAGTGTTCTTCTTCATTAATTTTCAGTAAATATATGACTAAGCAGTATATGTAATAAGGACACAAAATGTGGTTAAGTAGACAAAAGACCTGAAAACACACAAAACATTTTANGGGGGGTGGGGGGGGTGGGTGGGAATGTTCAGACTGGTGGAGTAAATATTGTGATGATGCAGCTACCAGTTATTTATTAACTCAGCACTTATGTAGGGGTATGCCTGACAACAGTGACGAGCAGTTGAGACAGCCAACGTCCTACAAGACCTGTAAAGCTGACCTCTATCACCTTTTCTCCTCCAGTGCTAAATTTGGCACAGCCCGTACTCAGCAGACCTTCTCTTACCTTCTGGGGCTGCCTAACGCTTGCTTTAGGAGCTGCATGTGCTTCTGCAGCTTTAATAATGTCTGGAAAACCACTTCTCGGTGGCGGTCACAACCCCTGAGTGGCTGCGGGGAGGTGCGCTCACACCAGGGCCCGGCAGCACAAGCTGCTGCACGCTCTTCCCCTCCCTGGTCGTTCTCACATCCCCATCTGTTCCTTTCCAGTCTCTCAAGTGGGAAATAAACTGAGTTAGAGTCAAACTGTCAAACTCATAATATTCGAGTGGGTTGAATGTCACACCGGCAGAATTCATGCAATCCATATTTCATTCAGCGCAATAAATATGCAGTCTTGCACAGATCTTAGAAATCAACTATGTTTTTTTTCGGGAAGGTTTGAAGAAACAGTAGGGCCACTTCAGCAAAATGATTTCTTGCCTTCTTTTCCAGTGAAGTAACTTTTTAGTGTTATGATTGCAAGGTCTTGATTCCTGAAAACAAGCTCGTAAGTGCGTGCCTCGGCCATCTGCTCCTGCCCTTAAGTCAAAGTCATGGTCCTCAGTTTACAACATCATACTTGGAAGTTTATGACGTTACAAATACAGGATTGACACTTTTGTTGACAGCTAGCCAATAGGATCAAATGAATTAAGCAACAAGCCGTGTCCTTGAAAACTTTGGCTGTAAAGACGAAGACCAAGTGGGAGCCTTTCTCACTGGAAGGAGTTAGCACTGCCCTCACAGGTGGTTAGTGTATAAGAAATTTGTCATGAGCAATCTAAAAATAACTAGGAATGATCTTGTAGCTTTCTGACATACTTTTAATTATTTTTTTTCAAACATATTTTCTCTTTCCGTGTCAGCTGTTCTGCACGTTCAGTTAGATACATGCATGATAGTTTTGACCTAGGCTAAAGGACCAAGCAATAAATCAACTTCTAAGGCCAGACACACAGCTGGTGTAAGTGGACTTTACATTTATGCAGTTAAGGGAGCGAAGCCAAATTTCTCCCAGCTATGACCACCATGATATTCTTCTCACGTAGCAGGATCCTCTGTGGCTGCAACTTCTATCACATGTGGAATATTCCAACTGGTGGCAAAATACCTATTGATACCACTGTGCAGAGCATAACCTGTGTCTATCAGTGTGGCAGGTCTTTAGTAAGAGTAGTTTGAGGTCCTTCAAATATCTACAGAAAGTCCCTCAGCTGCAAGAAATCAGCAAAATATTCCTCATTTTTTACTGTTTAAAAGTCTAGATATGGGTCGGGGTCCCAGCGGTTTTACTCTGTCCAAGAGACATCATGTCCCTGCAGCTGCCCCCACTGACTTTTTGAAAGTATAGAATTTTTCACTGTGTTTTAATGAACCAGCAGATAATTCTGAAGAACACAACATGCAGTAGCTCAGGGGTGTTTACTGGTGCCAGGAATCTCCCTGGACAGCATCACCTACAGAACAGAGGGCACAGTCCAGCAGTGAAAACCAGTGCAAACCCAACATCAGCTGGGCATGGAGACCAGCCTTGGGAACAGACCTTGGAAGGTTACAGTCTTGGAAGTTAGAGATTTTTATGAGGGATTTTAAGCAAGGATGCTGGATTATTCATTGTTTGAAACTGTTTTGAAGCTACTGTCAACATGTTTCCCCTTACAGAGCTATTTCTATTAACAAGAAACATTATCCTATTTTGACCTACAGGTCAAAACAAAAGAATTGTAAGGCAGAGAACAATTTTATTTATCCTTCTAGAATGAATTACTCCACTCTGTTATTATTATTTTGAGGGACACAGTTATTAGTTTTCTAGGAGAAAAAAAAGTCTCTTCCAAATATATTTAATTGCCCAAATAACTTCATAGAAAAAGGAAATAACAGCCTTTAGTTATGATCCCTACTCTAAAAGATAGAAAGTCTGCTTTGTTTTTGGGAAGAGCTTGAATAGATTGTTTTGGGGGGGTAACTTACAAATAACATTTTATTTTGATCAGAAAAATATTCATTCAAACAAAAATTTAATGAGCCAAATGCCTGTAGCTATTTCTAGCAGAAGCAGGTTTACTTTTATGGAAAAAAATGCAAGCTGATGCTAAATGGTAGGTCACTGGTTCTATGCCATTTTGAAGTTTTATTGGATAGCTTCAATGTAAAGTCAAGCTAAAATGCTAGAGATGGGGACCAGAGGAGGGCAGGATTTTAGTTTTTAGTTTAATTTGGCTCCAGTAAAGTTTAGTTGTGGTTCACTTACTGATAAAGGAAAAAAGGTCTTGTTGCAGGACCATAACAGGGATTTTTCTTCTCTGGCTGTTGTTAGTGGGCAGGCACTGTGCTGGTCTAATCAGCAGAGAGTTATTGCTGTTTTCTGTCTGTTCTGGAGGAATGGGTCTGTATGTGGGAGGGTGTTTTTTAAACAGAAGGAGTAATATTTTGAAAAGTGAAATGGAAACCTATCCTTCCTTGCAAAAATGTCCCAAGTTCTTTGTTCCTTGAAATTAAATTCCAATTCACTTCTGAAATTGAGGCTGTGAGTTCCTACATGACTGGAGGACTTTTAAACATTTGACCTAAGTCCTGCTCCACTCCCATGTTCCTCCAATGCTAAATTCACATGGCAAACACCAGCTTTAAGCTTTTTTTTTTAAAAAATGGTTCCATTTGAATGACATATTTGGCAACCAATAAGCATTGCTGCAAACCCCCAGTGTCTCAGGCAATGTCACTGTCTCCACGATCTGCATGCGTGGCAGATGTGTTGAATGCATCAACATTTACAATGTGAGTCTCCTGTGGCCATGGGAGGTGCAGTGTGGGATGGGCTGTCCTCAGAGCCAGGGCTGACTTTGTTCTGTCTGCACGACATCTGACTCACAGGGGGTCCTGAGCTGTGACCGGGCTCCAAAATGCCGCAAAACGGTACAGTATTAAAATAACATCAGTGTTTCATGTACATGCTACAAAGAGGCATCTAGTGTAAGCCTTAGAACAAATGAAAAAGAAAGACCAGGAAGGAGGTAAGGGAAGCAGCAGAAGGCTCTTTTTTCTACATCACAAGCCACCCAGAGAATGTGTCTGTGTGTTTTACTTGGTTATTTATTTTGCATTATGATATCTGACACATCAGAAAACATGAAAGGCATTTGAGAGCCTAAGACAAAAAGTAAAATGGCGCTTGAAAATGATTCTTTCTGAAGGCTTATTTTTATTTTGTTGCACATGAGACTAGTCAAGTAGACAGGTTTATTTTAACTCACTAACAAAATTTAGCGACTGGAGACAAACAATTGTCTGCTATTATCATTCCTGCCGCCAAAATTCATTAGGTTCAGGAACATCAACTAAATCATGTACTAGAAGGGAGCACACAGCTACCTACACTATTGCTGGAGACATGACCCCCTGGAGCCAGTGTAGTGTCCACATACATCCAGGAGACTCCCTGCCCTATTAAAAAGTAAAATATCTCAAACCATAGCCTTCCTGCAATTCATTGTAAGCAGGCCCTTTTTGCAGCTGCACTTTTCTGTCTGCAAAAGACCTTGCTGTCTTGTCATGAACTTTGTATCCAGCTTAGCTTTTTAAGGTCTGTACTTCATCAAAAAGTAAATGCATTCTCCAACATGCTAGTATTTGGTTACCAGCCTGAAAGAGGCAGAAAGCTGATGGGGCTGGGTACATAGAGTTAAAAGGTGCCCTTTTAACATGAGTTAAACTGATTTTTATTTCTTCCGAGATCTCAGCTGTGGAGAAAGGAAGCTAGCTGGAAAGGTCAGCCTGGCCTCAGCTAAATATCCTGCTTTAGAAATGTAGGCCCAGATCCATGGGATGTATCTGACTCACTAAATGAATTTGAGTAAAAGAAAATAGTTTAACAACTTTTCTGCTTTTTGTTCTCCAAAGTAGTTAGGGTCTTGTTTGGCTAATGACAATTGAAAAACAAAGATAGCTCTGAATGGTATTGATTCCTTATGTGGCTGGGATTTTTTCCAGATATTCAGTTACAGCAGTTTTCCATCATCTTTGCATCAGAGAGATGTGAAGCAAAAGCAGTATAATTTGGATCCCAGTATACTAAAAACCATGGAGAGTAGGGGTGCATTCATGTTTGTGGTGTCTGCAACCTATGGGAAGCTGGACTTGCTGAGCTGGAATCTATTGGAGTGAACCATTTCTAAATCCATGGAACTTTTTAAAATCTGTGCAAAGTGAATGTATAAAAATAATCACTTAAAAGGAGCTCTGTTGTAGAGTGGCTAAAGAAGATAAAGGAGAAATGTAATCTGGCATTAGAGTTTAGTGGTTCTGGAGAAGAGATTAAGAGCTGGGTGATGTCAGCTCCTGCAAGCCCAGAGAGGAATCAAGAAGGTGTGTCCAAAGGGTGATTCAGACTCCTTGAGAATGGAGCCAAGTTGGGGATGCACCATCTGCCCACAGAGATGTTCTGGAAATGCCCAGCTTGCCAGTAAGAGTGACAATAATGCCTGCTGGAACAAGCAACGAGTGACATCACAGGTCATGGCGGTGATGCCGAGGGACCGTGGGGTGATATCCAACTGGAGACACTCATCAAGGTGTCCCTGCACAGGGAAGTGTCTGACACCCCTCCCTATGCAAGATAACCTCCTGCTTGTATCCAAGCAGCTGCATGGAGGTCACATGGAAGCACAGAAAGGGAGGCAGCTACTGGGGCAAACAGAGAGGTGGAACGTGCTAAAGCCATCCATGGGTTAGTCTCTGAAGCTGGGAACATAAAGTGTAATAAAAATGAAGAAATCAAAGGTCAACTTGTACATCAGGAGATATTGGCCAAAAAACTTGTTTTTCCTAACAAAGCTAAATACTATCCTCAATAACAATATAATGGCAGGGGTGGATTGTTTCCTCCAAGAAACCTTCAGTTTTAATTATTTTTATATACACAGGCATACATGTAAATATTAGTGTTCAAGTTGCACATGGATCAAAGAGACATTAAAATAATCAATCATTCAACAAAAAACTTAAAAGGGCTTTCAGATTCTCACCAATAGTCTTACGGAACCAAAGAATATGCAGGACACCAGGATTTATGAACAGCCCCTAGGAGTACCTCTACACTGTGTGACTGATGCTTCATGCTTAGGGCCAAGAACAGTTTTTAAAAAAACAGCACAAAAATTACAGAGGCATTTCCATCACTCTATAGATTACAACAAATACTCTGTGTTTTCTGAGGCTGTGCAAGAGCTATTGGCGGATGCTGACTGTATGATGATGACCACTGTAAGTGGATGCTTATTTAAGGGACATTTTCAGGAAACGGCCTGCTCTTAGGAACAGTCTATAAGTGAAAATGCACTTTGCAAGATTTTTACATCTTGCTGGCTTGCCTTTTGCCATTTTACAGCAAAGGAAATGTTAATGTGTAATAGAATTAGCATTTAGGAGAAGCCTAGACTACTGTTCTTTATAATATAGCCTGGTATTATTATTCAAGACAGGTCTTCTCGTCGAGCAATTTAAGCCCCCCAAAATTACCCATCATTACACAGACAGTCCATTTAACATTCTGAAGCTAATCATACAACAACCTATCCTTTCAGAGGAGATGCAAAACCTCGCTTGGGTTTTAAGTTCTGATTACAAGATGAGGTTCCAATTGAGAATTTCAGCTATAAACCAAATGACCTTCAATGACCGTAGACTGGAAAACCTGGTGACTAATCTAAATAGATTTCCAGGCAGGGGGAAAAAAACACCACCCAGCTCTTGTTTCTAGTCCTCCGCATTATTAGGGGAATGAAAAAGACAAGCAGAGTGTGAAAAAAGTCATGACTCCAGTGACCTTCATGTCTTTGTCCCAGAAAGGTCAGGAGTAATCAGCAAAACTTTAACTAGAGTTCAAATTCAGCTTTGCTGTCCTCAGAGGCTGGTAAAATTAAATATTCTGTTCTTATGCTCTGTAAACAGCCACAGTAATTGGTAATGTTTCCCAGCATTGGCTATGAAGATGTACTGACATGAGCTGAAATTCAGAGAGAGACATACTACATTTTATGTGGTGTATGGCAGATATAACCAAATCCTGATTTCAGCCTGTAATGCTGGAAATCACAATCACATTCCTTAAAATGAGATCATTCCAGGATATGAGCACATACCAGAACATCTAGGACATGACTTTACAGTTTGTCATGCTTGTCATCCAAGGCAAAACACCTATTGTCAATATCTGGAAAAAATCCCATGAAATGGAAAGACATCAGGCAAGTCGAAGTCTGCAAGAGTAAGCCATGTGAAAATAGAAACTACAGTGAGTAATCTAGAATAGAGCTCACAGGGACTTCCTGACCTTGGCTGGGAATGCTTTGTCCCTTCCCTCTCCTTTTGCATGTCACAAGAAGTCTTATTTATTTATTGAATATCCATCCTGATTAGAGCTATAGGAATCACTATGTTGGATCAGACCGCAGGAGTCAATGATTTCCAGCATCCTACCACTAGTGAGCAGAAGTTTAGAGAAAGTGTAAGGAACTAAGGAAGGAATAAACATATATTCTTGGGGAAAATCTCCTCCTTGCTCTTGATGATCAGGAATTGCCTTAGGCCTTACCATTTAGAAAGATAGAACTTCTTCAGCAGGACTTTTAGAAACCCTGGGTTTATACCTGGGGACTTTCCTGCTGTCCACGTGAATGTTTTGTCAGATTTTGAATCCTGCTGAACATCTGATGCAAATTACGGCCTCAGGGAACAATGCAATAGACTAACTTTGAGTGCAGTGAACACATGCATATTTCTCTACATATTTTTATTTTGTTTGTAATTTTTGTAGTTACCCACCCTTTCTGATGCAAAGGTTTCTATGCAGCACCTTGTGTTTTGCATGCTTCTCTTCAGTCAGTCTTCACAATAAGGATCCAAGTGCCTGGCAGTTCTTCATTTCCCATTTGTGAACCTCCTCACTGTGGGCTTTTGGGACATGGGAAGCCAGCACATGTGAGTATAAAAGTCTATAATTGATTTTTATATACCAGCATGTACTGGTGTCAACAGGCTTCTTGAATCCTGCAGGAAACACTAAAAATGAAAAGCAAGTTTCAAAATTAAGTAAAGGATCCATTAAGTGCTCTCTCCTCCTCTAGCAACTAAAAAAATCACGGCACTTACCTTGAACTTCAAAAGGCTCCTTCCTTCTTATGCATTCAGATACTGAGTTGCATTTCCTGTGTCTTGAAACATAATGAGAGTGGACATCCTGTGCTGCACAGCATCAGTAAAATTGCAGCTGTCAATGTGAGACACCTGCAACATCCAGTTTTAGAGCTGTTAAAATGGTGACCAGCATTTCTGAAAAATGTAGAATTTGGGAAGAGTGAGAGATTCTGTTCCAGGATTCTAAATCAATACCTGCATACTCTGCTTTGAGCTCTGCTGACTTCAGTGGGTACACATGAAGTAAAATGTCATTTGTCATGCATAAAGGTGACAAAGCCAATCTTTTGGGCATGCTCTACTGCTGTTAGTGTCTGCACATTCTGCAGACACATTTGGTAACCAGGACTTCCCCAGCAAAAATGTTTTGTGTGTTGGACAAAGGGAAAAGTATTTTAGCTTCTCCTTGCGTGTATCTCTCTTGAAGGAGACAGGGTGAGAACATCTGAAATACAGCAGGGTAAAAGTGTGAGTAGCCATCAAGGGACAGGGACAAAATACCTCCCTTTAGCCTTCCAGTTGTCACTCTACCTTTGCTCTCTGTAGGTGATTTAGGCAATATCGGATCAGAGTATATATACATGATATATATACACGCACTCTCTCTCTCGCTAAAAAAATATATCATATATTTTATATTGGCCCTATTGGTTCAGAGGTAGCCACCGTGATATAAATACAATACTGCGCAACACATTTTCCAAAACTATTTTAGGAAAGAGATTGGGTATTAACTAATACATCCTATGATATAAAGATAATATGCTCTGTGCAATGTCACTGCAGTTATAAGTATCAATATAGTATAAACTGTAAAAAAAAATAAAGATGCTGTTTCATTAACATTTCTTACAGTGCCACATGTAAGTAAATCACAAGATCTGTAATAAGGAAAATAACAATAACAGTAAGGAAATGAGTAAGATTAATTATTACTTAAAATGGCATTTCCTTTAAAATGCCAGAGTGAAGTTGTTAAGATCTTACTAAGAAGAGACAGACAGGAATGTTCCTAGGAATGAGATCACAAACTTTATCTGTCCTCTTTAGCTTCCTCAATTTAGGAAGAAGTTTAATATTGTTTTGCATCTACAACTGCATGCAGTCTTTGCCCAATGCATTATCCTATGCATTGGGAAAGTAGATTTATGATGAAGTTCAAATATTCACAGAGAAATAAAAGATGCTCATATCCTAATGGTGGCTTTAATTCTCAGGAAACTAACCATGCACTTCTTACAGTTGAGAGCTATCAATGCTAAATAATTTTGTAGTACTGAAGATCGCACTCCAGTACTGTCAAGGAAAAAAAAAATATAGTCTCACCAGATTTAAATATTTAGCAAAAATCAGGATTTAATTACATTACATGATTAAATGATTTTAAAACCACTTTAGGACAGGAACTTCAGTGCTGGATAATGGCTAGATCCTAGAGTTTTATCCTTCTCTTATCTCCAGGCACTAGAAACCATTATAACAGGACAAAAGATCACCATTACAGAGTTATTAGAAGGGGCAGGAACATCAGGAACACGCTGGTGTTCTGTTTTTAAAAACAAATGACCCATTAATTCACAAAAACAGCCCCATTACTGCAGTAACAAACTTAGTTTACGCAAATGTCCCCATCAACATTATTCAAGCCCAAACTTGATTTAATTTGGAAAAGGAATGAATAAAGCTTAGGGTAATGGCAACCTATTAGACCATGCAGACCTTAATAATACATTTAAGAAAGTGTGTTGAGAGAGTGACATGAACATCAAAAGAGAATCCAAGAGAACAAACTGCAGAATAAAGGAGAATTTCTATCTGAAATTGTACCAGAGAAGGCAGAAGGAGAAACACAGGCAGAAGGAGCATGTGCCTAACTATAAGTGAGAGAGAATAATCACATTGATGACTGTTTCTCTACATAGTTTCAGTTTGTTTCTTTATTCTATTTTTACTGAATCTGATTTCTATTCAGGTTCAATTAGTAATAATGAGCCTAAAATTAATTTGCATTATCATTTACAATGGATTCTTTGATCATGTATGTAGTTGGAACTATAATGCATACATTACCATATTATGCAAATTGCATTTTCAGCATCAGCTACATCTGTATATCATTTCTTCTCACCACAGTTCTGTGCATTGTTTCTTTGTGCACAGCCCTGTAGAGGCAGAATCTGGGGAGGTACTACCAGGGGAAATACTGCTACAGGTGTGCCCTTCTCTTATGTTCTCTCTCTAAACACCCAGAGTTGGCATCAAACAGGGAGAACTTTAACACAGATGGCTTGTATGCGTCCTTTATGAAATTACGCTCCTGCATTGAGCCCACAAAGGCAACCAAGCACGTACAAAAAGCCAAAGTACTATCTTTTTGTGTTCTTCACACAAGTGTCTCTCAAGCAGAACTTGTAACTGCTTGCAGCATAAATCTCATGAGAATCTGACCTAAAAAAAGAAAACCGAGCCAGTACCACGATGTACATAAAGATCTGAATTTAGGGCAAACTTATGCATCCATGACACTAAACATGCTGGGAGAAATATTGCACATCAATGGTTAATGGAGCCTCTCAACACTCTCGGCTGACTACTTTTTGCCACTGGCCAAATTTTGTATTGTAGTGAGCAGGCCCAAAAGTATTAGTAGTTTACATTTTTATACTGCCTTTCATCTTGTGAAATACTCCCTTCCTTAACAAGTTGATACAGAAACCATATAATAATTGTTTAATCTATTACAGTGCTGAAACTTTGTGGTGAAACACAGGAAGGATTTAGCAGCCTAGAATAAGAGAGCTGTTTCAGAGAGGAAATGAAGACTATAGTGTCCACTTGAAACAAAGATGGGAGAATGTAAATTTAAGCTTGGCATCTGGCCAGGCCATCAGAGTTAACACACTTTACAGATATAATTACTGCAGTGGGATCTTTATGCGCAAGGTGGTCAGAACTTTGCTTTAACATGTCACCCAAAAATGCACTTGGGTCACACCTTGCATCTTCTCATCATGCTGACTCATGGGCTGACAAGCAGATGAGATCCTCTTCATTAATTTCTCTCCCTTTTAGTTAGAGCCCTAGATAACGCTCAAAAATGAATCAAACAGCCAAAAACTGTCAAAAGAAAATTTTACGCTGCTTCCGATTTAATGAAAATTTTGCATGAAAACCTGTCCCTCCAGCCAAGCTGAGGATCATATGAGTTTAGATTCTTCCTCCCACAGATAAATTACTTCAGAGTGGCCCTACAGGCTCAATCCTGCCTTCCAAAGAGATGATGGTGAAATTCCTCCCATGAGGTCACTAGGCCCTCAGAAGATGATTCATTTGGCCATTTTGCTGTGCTTAGTCTGTTTGACAGAAGATAAGAGCAGTGCCCAAGGAAAGGGAAGGGGATGAGTGGGACTGCCCTTTTTTCTTGCCAGCAAGCTCTTTAGTTGGATCACCCTGTCTTTTGAAACCTCTTTGCTAAGCACTGGGTCTATTTGCACTGCTACTTTCCTTCCCAGGATACACTGGGACGTGATGCATGCAGGATCTTTCGGGTGAAGGAATTTAGCTTGGCGTTATCTGGTGAATGACAAACATGAAGTATTGTCAGAATGAGGTATTCCTGGGAGTCCTCAGGAAAGTGTTAATCAGATTAAACTCCTAAAAATTGATAGACATTAAACAGAAGAGCATATTAATATTGTCAACAAAATTCAGTTCTTAGTCACTCAAATGCAAATGTCAGATAATTGTTGCTCAGCATGCAATTAAAAATGATCTGATCACCCTCCAAGCAGAGAGCTGACAAAAACATGGGGTGAGGAAACATTTTTGGTTTATCCTCTTTATATAGGAAGATGCTGATAAGAGGGAAGAATCATTTTAGTTCTGCATAGATAAAAATTGGCAGAATAGATTAATGTACCTGTCTATACAAGCATAGAGGAAGAATGAAGAAGGGAAACAAATTAGTACTCTGCTGCACATGAGACAATCAAATATGATCTTTGGATTGGCAACTGGACTAATAATAATCACTGTAATAAACCAGGGCCTTTATATCTATGATATGCAGTACTAGCTAAAAGATAGCTGCTTCTTAACAATAATGAGCTGGATTCTTCATCACTCATCACCTTGTGTCATTATTGTGGCGAGTTCAAAATAAATCCATTGTGCTACCAATCAGATTTTTTTTCCTTTCATGTTGTGTTTTTCTTGCATGAGAATAATGACTACTCACAGTATATACAATGAAGAACCAAGCTTAATATATTTATTTTCTATGTAAGAATAAGGGAAATGTAAGAGATCTAATGGACAAGTGCAATAGCTTGGACAAGATCTGTTATTTAAAGTTTAGGTACTTAAATGTTGCCAGAGCCAACCCTGTGGTTAAAGAACTCCAAGGAAGATAGAGAAATGGATAAAAAACCAGCAGTCTGGCTTAACACCAAATAATACTTTTTCTTCTCCTCTCATAATTTTTTATTAGCAGTTGTGTTAGTGAAAGCATGCACAGCAGTATTGAATAATATTAAGACAAATAAACTGCAACCAACTTAGTAAATTAAAACTCAAAACATCTGATCCAGAAGCATCTTAAATCAAAATTTTTTTTTATTGGCCAATTTGGTTTTAGTCAAATTTTTTTCTAAAGTACTGTGGCTCTTCATACCTGAAGTGAGGATGATCAAGGTAAATTATGAAAATAACCTAGCTATGTTGTAAAGATCAACAGAAAGTCTTGTTAAGGTCAGTTTTTTATGAAGATATCCTGTCTGTATTGTCAAAATGGATTAACATTATAACAAAACAGAGCTTGTCAATTGGAAGAAAAGGAAATACTAGCACAAAGATACTTGTCACAATTAAAATTAGGTTTTCGTTTGGACTGTGGAAGCAAGAAAATATCACAATTTCATTAGCTCATCTCTTCATTTATACTTTTCTAGCACAAGTGACAAGAAGGTGCAGAGATGTTTACTTTTTGTTGTTGTCAGCTTGTGGACAAGAATTTTAGTCTTGAGAATAGAAATTGTTATATTTGTAATTCTATTTCTGTAAGGAGAATTTTCCTGTCTAATTCTTATCACATGAACTACACTGAGCTTTAGAGTTAATGTGGCTTTCATGCACTGGCACTGAACTGGGAAGGGAGGGTGAAGGAGTTGCCCACATGTTTCTGTAACCATATATTTTCTGGGGTTACTGACTATGTAAATAAAAGTTACTCTGTGAACGTGAACAGTCTTGGACTCATTTGTTTGTCTTCCAGCCCAAAACTACAAAGGGAACTTCCTCTCAGGGAAGTAACAACAAAGATTTAGTTACTTCCCACAATATTGTACATGCTGAGCATGCCAGTATATGAAAAATGTCTTAGCTAGAGCTGAACCCTTCCAAGGAGTTTCACTGTTATTGTGTCAGTGGCAGTAAAGCCAGGGCAGAGACCTCAGTCTTAAAAATCCTTCTAAATGTTCTTGCACGGTCAAATCCCACTGGCAATTATGCCAACAGTTACCAATGACGTTCCAAAGAAACTTGATCCAGAAATAAAAAAAAAACACTCTTGCATTTCAAAACACTCACAGGCCTTGAATTGAACAAAACAAAAGCTGGGAAGGAATGCTCGCTCACCCTATGGCCATGCTGCGAAGGACTTTGGTGTCCTCATGTTTGTGAGAGCTTTTACCTTCAGTGATGATTTGAATCCCTGGAAAGACATACCTGTGACTGAAGTGATCCGAGACATAAATCTGACAGGACAAAATATGGCATGCAGTATAGCCCTCAATAACCTCTGCATAAATTAGAAACTGTCTGAGCCCATTGAGCTTAAAGCACTTCCCACACATTTTCAGCTCTTGCTACTTACAAACCACAGCAAATACCAAGTATGGAAGTTTTCTGTACTCACCAGCTGCTTCTCCCTGAGTGACCACCTGAAATTGTAATAGCGTCAAAAGCATCGTAAATGCATCACCACGCTATGCCAGAAGGCTAACCAAAAAAAATTCAGCTTTTCATCCTGCCTCAATCTGGGAAGAAGACAGTGCAAACTGTAAGGAGGGTGCCCAAGTTAGCGAGAAGTCTCATCAGTGTGTCAAGCAGAGTTTAATGCTAACAAGAACAGTCTCCACACAAAATGCAGCCTCGCTTTTCTGGCCATTTAACCAAAAAAACTGCACAAACTTGTAGTTGCCTGATCTGCAAGAGCTAGCATTTCTGTAATTTTCCGGTGACATAAAACCAGTTAGTCCCAGCTGAAATACATTAGCAGCTTCAGTATTTAGTAGGCACAGCCATTTCTTGTCAGTCCTACGGGCCATATCCTCAGCTGGCGTAAATCAATGACACTCCGGGCGCTGGAACTGTATTACTTTACTCACCTTGAAATAGTTATGCATACTAATTACTGCCTTGCCCATTACTGCTCTTGTCAATTCAGACACCTGATTTACACCAGGTGAGTTTGCTCCATATATTTAGAAGTTTCTGCACATTCCTTCGAGAATCTGTAGTGTCAAATAAACTTTCCAAATAAGCCAGGCACATGCTTTCCATTATCTATCAAATCAATGTTCAATGAAGTGACACCGTTGCACATAAATCATGACTGCAATTATTAAATCAAGCTGAGTTTGTATTGTGTTTTTTCCACTGTTGGGTAGAATTAACCACGGGAGAACAGGAGAAGAGGCACGTCAGGATTGCTGGGATGGAAGAAGGAGTTAAAGCCCCACCCAAGCTCTCACAACCTAACCTTTGGAGCATGCAGCTGATAATGCGAAACAGAACATAATGCCCTGGAGGAGATACATCTGGAGGTCAGCTCAGTCAGATACTGTGGAACTGTTCCAACAAAGCAATCAAATATCTAGCAAAACCTATAAAAAAAAAAATCACGTCTTTGTTATATAGACATCCAACCTGAGCTGGATGAGGGTAGAGAAGCCTGATTTCTTTTTCATACCCCTGTCAGGCAACCTAAAAGCTGAGTTTTCTTTCCACAAACACAAAGTGAGGTTTTTAACTGCAGCTTATTAAGGCTCAGTTTGTCTAACCCAAGCATAATAAATTTATGTGTCAAGATCGAAGTTGATTGTTCATCAGAGAAAAATGAGACAAGATAATCCACTTTGCTGCAAACGTAATGCTTTAGGAATGTTACAAACTACTGCAAATGTTCAACTCCCCGTGCCTCATGGGTGGTTATATAACAAAACACCCATTCAGGGGCTGATTCTTATCTCTGGCTTGCATAAGGCCATGTCTAGACAAGGATTTGAAGGTGTGTTGTTTGAAAGTGTTCGCAGAGTGGTCTAGTTGGCAGATCAGGAAGCCTCTCCCTTCCTCCCCCCCCACTTCCCAAACTTTCGTGCATGTGGAGTGGGTGAAGTGTGGGTCCCTCTCCCTCAATTTTTGGCTCAAGTAATTTAGCAGCTGAGGGTGGTGATTTGTCCACCCTGGAGTCAGAATGTGACTTCAGAGCGTCGAGGGAGCAAAGGGTCATCTCTCTGCCCACATCTAAACTAGAGCTTTCAAAAGGTCTAAGGATTTGCATGTCTAGGGTTTTTCAGCATTATTTTTGTATATCCACCTTCATGCCACACAGATCACATATATGGGTATTCCACGTAAGATTGGATGGTGCTTTGCCTTTGTGAAGCAGTACTAGAGAGAAAGGATGACTTTCCAGCGATGGTCAACCCTTGGAGAGCATCCCCTTTACAGGAAAATACTTCCAGTGCTGATTTCCTCTTCCATTGTACCTACCCAGGTGTAATATTTTTGTTTCTTTATTACCCCATTTCCAATGAACTTGACTCAGCCATCCATTCCTACTCCACATACACCTCATGCTGGGAGAAGTATTCAGTGGAAAAGCAGGAAGAATCACACAAAGGTCTCTATAACATGTGAACTAGGCTGCTAAGAATCCATCCCACTCAATTTCTTTTAAAGAGTTGCCTTGAATTTACAGTCTATGGTTCCTCCATCTCTGATTCGCCCCCTTTTATATCAGCAGCAGCAGCAGCATTTGACAATGGTGAGAATCCTTACAGAGACATGCCTACCACGTGCCCATCTGTGGCTTGCTCAGTGCAATGTTACTACTCTCACAAGCAAGTTCTAAGAGCAACATTTTTAACACTCACTTTTTGCGTATTTTCCTTTATCTTTGTTTTTGTTCTTTTTTTTTCTTTCTACCTAAGCATTTCAAATTTACTTTTGTAGATTATTTTATTTTTACTTTAAGTTTCAAGTGTACCTAAGAGGATTCATGAAAAATAACTAATTTATTTATATCTAATACTCTACTGTAGTTTTAAAACTTATAAAGACACATTTCCAGTAGATGAAGGCAAAAAAACGTGGCTGTGTAAATGTAGAGTTTTTCTTTTTATAATCACAATTAATTAATTATGTTTTCACATTTATAAAACAAGAAGTAGGGGGGAAAAAAAGAACTGGGTAAAGTTTAAACCACATCCAAAGGGAAATCAGGTAAAAGATCAAACTGCTGATGAGAAATATGAGAAATCCTGCCCTGCTGAAATACATGGGAAGGTAATTACTTTCCAAGTGCCAGGAATTTGCCCTTTGTTTTTTTATAAATGAAATACATACAGATATGTAGATACACATGCATACATACTTGGTTTTCTTCTGTAATAAAGTAAGAATGGCCAGGCCAGTTGTGATAGTTCTCTTTGTAATGGAGTTTTCTGTATGCACAGACTTTAAATCTGGTTTGGTAACCAATGGTTTGCACTGTCATTAGGAAGGTTGAGACTGTGAGGCAACTATTAAGAAATGTAATCTGCAGCCATATCTGGAACATAACAGCTCTTGGTAGAAATACATTTTTAATAAAGAGAAGTGCTTTAAAGGTTTCTCTCCTGATACAGGCCTAAGTTCAGCAAGCTAAGTTCAACCACACAGCTGACTTCTAGCCTTCCAGTACACAATAGGGTTTTAATGTTTAAAGTTAAGTGCATGTTTAAGTCTGGCACTGAATAGGAGCCAGAGCAAAAACATCTTTCATTTAAGATGAAAATTCCTGCTTTAAATTTTCTTCCTTGAACTCTGGCTCCAATTTGTGAATGCAGTGGTGATGTTCAGGTTTCTGCGTGAAGCCCAGCAGGAACGTCAGCAGTTCTGCTTCACTGCCAAGTATCAATAGTAGTCAGAGATCAGAGCTCAGAGCCAGCATTTAGGAGGGGCAACCTTGTCAGTCAGCACTTGACTGCTTTGCTCTGTTCTTGACCAGCCCATGCAATTCACATCACCCTCAAGGTAAGATGAGTGGGTGGATCATGGAAGTGTACAAACAGCCTTCAGGATAATAATTCAACTCCTCTCCTTTTACCTTGAAGCAGTATATTTCCTCACACAATCAAGGTGCATAAGACAATATTCAATTTAAAGAGGTGTTCAGACTAGGAGGGGTTGTATTTAAAAGGCAGAGAGCAGTATGCCTTTTATAAATAATGCAACGGCTTGTGGTTGTAAGACAAGCCCTGGATTTACAGACAAATGATGCAGAATTCCTGGCCTGTCCGCAGGCTGCTGTGAGTGAAAGCTCATGAACTGACTGAGCAGATGAAGAGACAGGTACCTCTGCTGAGCCTGTACTCTCCCTGAGTACAGGGGCTGCTTCTGGCCTTGCCAGAGAGAGTGGTGGAAGATTGGGAATGGGCTGCAGCAGAGTCTCTTTTGCACTTGCGTTAATGGATGGAAAGAGTTGGGCTCTTGTATGCCAGAAATGGCGCAGGAGCCCTGCCTCCCCGGTGAGGAATCTGTCTTTAAGGCATGATACAGCCCTTCCTCTGAATTGGAATTTCAAACTTTCTGACCTTCAGCGCAAGGAAAAGTCAGCAGATAACCAATATATACTAGGAGATCTCTACATTAAAGATTGCTCAGCTCTCTCTCTAACTTCCGGAAATACTTAAAGGAAAAATATCACCACTTGTCACAAATTTATGTTCCCCTTTCAATTGCAGTAGCTGACAAACATTTAAAGTTGCTTGCTAAAAGTGAGTAACTTCTTCAATGTAGTGTAACACTCTATGAAAAGATCACCTCAAATCTGATTCTGCCTGTCACAGTCACCAGTTATGCTGCTCATCTCATACCGGCTGTGTGTCTTCAATGTCTGTGTCCCTGAGCTGTCTATTGACACATCGACAGGTAAGACAGCAGGAAAATATGAAGAAAAAAAGTCCTACAGCAAATAACAACTGCAAAAATATTTATAAGAGAGGTTTAATGTGAGCTTTTTAAAAATAATAATATTAAAGAACTCATGTGTAATTAAACGTGATATGGAAACCATGCTGTTTGATAGAGCTATTGACTTTACTGTTCTCATTCTCCTAAACTTAATATAAAATTAATCATTAATTTTCAAGCCAGTAACTTTTTCACCAATTCAAACGCTGATTGTTTAGGTCTGAGTCAGTGACATATTAACACCACAACAACATAGATTTATATTGTCATAGTCATTCAACTCAAAATGTGACTCCTTTTTAACAAAATTGCCCGTATTTTTGAGCTCCATGACAGCCAAACCTGAATGCTCAAAAGCTTTTTACCAGTCTCACAGTCGACATAAATTGTCTGTTCTCATTATACTTACTTGTCTTAGCAAACTGTGGGCCCAAACCCTCAGCAGGCACAACCAGAGCCCACAGAGCTGCACAGCTTGGATCTGTGGTGGATGTAGCCTCTTCCTATAGATTTCCTGCTTGAATAAACTGTTGTGTATTGAGAATACTAGGCATAATCCAAGTTACTCTGGAGACTAGAACTCACACGAGGTTTATCTAGTATTAACAGTTATTTGACCTTTCTTGGCAGAGCAAAAAGAAAATGCTCTTTTACATACTCTTAGGCAAACCTCTTAAATATTAAATGAGCTCTGCACAGAACTTTTCTTGTGTGAAGGACCAATAACACTTTGGACCTCACTTGAAATCTGGGTCACTTTGACCTTGTGTAAATGAAATCCTGCATTTCACCGATTTTTCACATGCTTGTTCCGTCTTGAGCAAAAGCTCGGAATCAAATAAGCACCAGCTTCAATGTAGAGGATGATTAACTTAAGGAGTTCTTGGCTTTTTCTTCAAGGAGGTTAACATGACCTTGAATGGCAGGAGAATGTTACGGATTTGTATTGTTGAATCTTATGCGGACTGTTGTTATAAGAAGTTCACATATAAACTTTATTTTTAAGCCCTAACAAAGAGACATTTCTCTCCCACTGCTTTCTTGAGATTATTAGTTCATCTACAGACTGAAAAGAGTCAGTCAGTTCGCTCTTTTCTACCCTACTGATACTCAGCCAAATTAATGCACGTATTTCCCTTTTGCTTCAGTAAGTTTTGTCAATGGCAGTGCTATAAATTCTACTGCCACCTTCTCTCTAATTGGCACCAACATCAAATGCTAAAGGATGTCCTTGGAAAATCAAGAAACCAGGAGGCGAAAACACACAGCTAAATCCCGTTCTCCCCTGTACATATAGCTGTCTATTAATTTCTTTGAGCCTATTCCACATCAGAGCTCTGTTCTTTCCTTTTTAAAGTCATCAGTAAAAATCATGTTAACATGAATGGGGCAAAATTAGGCATATGAGGGAAAGTGAAGTCAAAGCTTATCTGAAGAATTCCCACTTAGGACTTACAGCTTGACACAGTGGTCACTGAAGCATTTCTAAAGGTCGTTGTCTGATATGATCTTTTCATAATTGTTAGTGAAATGAAGGCATCTTTATTCTGCTCTGCTTACTAGCAATGCTTATATAAAATGTGGATTATTCACAGCTCCTTTCCTTTTGAAAATGGAGATTTTTATTTTTTTCCTTTAGGGAGAAGTAAGGCACACCCAGTGTGAATCAAACTGAAAACTATTGGTTGAGGTTTATGTGCCAGCCAAACAGCGCCACTTGTACTTTCCAGTTGTAATTTGTATAGAAGGTCTATTTTGAACAGCAGTGCCATCAGTTTAGGGGGGAAAAAAATCCCAGAAGTTAAATCCTATTGATAATGGAAGAGTAAGAATGATTCCAAATCTTGGTAATACCCTTAATTCTGTGTCAATGGCCATTCTAGTCATAGGTGCATACTCTTCCTTGAGGAAAGATATTCTCCTATTGTGGTGCTGGGAAAAGATGCTTCTTGATATAGCTGCATGTGAGTGCAATGTCCTTTCAGTTGAAAAGTGGGAAAACAGTCAGATTTTTTCAATCCACACCTATTTAACTTCTCATAAGCACCTTCTTCACATTTTTTTCCTAACCTCATTTGTACACTGCTGAATTCCTCATTAGAGTGAAAATTAAAAATCCTCTTTCTTCAGCTGACTTTAAGAAAACCACCTTCTTGACCTAGATATATCAGAATGGTTAACACAGTTAATAGTCTGCTGAAATTATTATGGATGTTGTTGTTGGATGCATTTATGTAATAATAGTATTGATGAGCACTGGTTATAGCTGAGACCCTCACTGTGCACTAAAAATCTAAGATGGTCAAAGTCCTCTCTTAAAATCTGTTATGGAGTGTAAAAACTTCTCCTAAGAAGACAAATACTTATACTAAGGAGAAAAAACAAGAGGTAGAAAAGAGAAGAATTAAATAAAGTATCAGAAGGAAAAGAAGACAATGAATCCATCTGGTCTGTGGGAAAGCTGGCAAGATAAATAAAACCTCTGCAGTTTGTTTATTCAGACTGACTAAGTTTCAAGCCAGGGAGTAGATTCAGTGAAGTCAACAACACAACTCACATCCTCACAGTAATGCATTTACATAAGTCCATTGCAGGACTGATTAATCTTGCATGTTTCAGGAGGTGTTCTAGTGCTCTCAAGACGAATCATCTGCAACTAAAACAGATGGGTAGATAAATCAGAGGTAGATACGTAGGTGCAATATTGTGTGTCTCATGATAATTTGCATGTAATCAAGCTGACTTTTCAAGTTTAAGTTATTCAAATGTTCATACAAATATTCCATGTAAAAAATGCATTTACAGTTTCTGTGTGGGGGTTACCTGATAAGAAGGTATTGATTAAAATGGGCCTGTTGACAGAGTCACTGTCTGAAAGTTGATTGTTTATTTCTACTTGCAGATGTGATTTATAAGGCCAGTTCTCAGGAGAAAAGTAAGAGTTTTCAGAAGCAGATTCATTGTTTTCAACAGTTTTTTTAAAAATTATTAAGAGAATAAATGTTTTGGATCTGAAAGCATGTTAACATGACTGCAAGTTTGAACAACTTTAGGAAATTTTACCCATGTTAGTATTCTCATCTCACTACTGCAAGCCTAGTTTCTTCTTGGCCAAAAATGAAAGTAGTTTGGACACTTTGATTTGAAAGCTGCAATGGTGTGTGTTGGAAGAAGCAGGTCACGATTTCTACCTGCAATAAGAAGGGCTAACTTTTCTGTAACCAATATTCATTTAACTTGCCGGCAAACAGTATAAAGATGAACCATTTATGAACATTCCTTCATTGCAAGAATTGCTAACAGCTCTCAGATTTGAAAACAGAAGAGTTTTGTTGGTTTTATTCTTTTTTAAGAAAGCATGCATTCTGATAGGATTCTGGACCACTAAAGATCATCTGGATCTTTTAGGAGAGTAATTCAGAGCAGCTGTTTGGTTCTTCTGATTTTTTTCACAGCCAGTAGCTGAGGCAGCAAAACTATCTCCACCTTTTTTTGTCTTCCACCAAATTGATGGAATAAGGCACTGTACATGCACGTGCCTAAGGTGGCTGCCTGAGGATGCTTCTGTTGGCTTTCCTGGAGTGAAATACCAAAGGTATGAGTGGATGTGGGACTGGGGCATAAAGGATTCTGGGACCTCTCATTTGAATGAAAAATAATATGTTTTATACAGCTCTTTTCTCAGAAGTACCTCATTTTTTTCTAGCTCTAACATGTCACGTCCAGCTGCTTTAACACCCTCACTTTTGGTTATTAGGAAGGCTGTAATCCAGAATTACACAGCTGAGCACAGAACTTTTTTCCAGAAGTAGGCAAGGGTTTGTTTAAAAGAAACAGAAGAAGCCAAGAGATCGGGCATCAATGAATAGCACAATGGGCCACTGACACGGCCCTGCAGAAACAAAGGGCCCTCTGCAAGAATTCCCTCCTTTAGGATGTGATAGACCTTCTGACCTCGGATCACAATGGCTCACAGACAGAAACAAGAGAGGAAGCAAGAAATCTCGTCATTTCTTTTCCCTGTGGGATAAACAACATTTTATTCTACCTTTAACCCTGGCGGGAGACACTGCCACTTAGCAAACAAATCTATATTAAGTGCACTTGCTGGAATTATTTACAGCATCATTTGTTCCAGAAAATGACAGTAATAATATATTGCTGAATTCAGAAAATGGAATTTGACTTGAATATAGCCTTCTGAGTAGTAAAAAGCATCTTTCCTTAATCAGCATCCCTTATTAAGGAATTCCCTGTTTTCCTGTCCCCAAAGAGAAGGAAAATACCATTGTTCTCCTACAATATCCTTTTTTGACTCACAGACAAGCTACTTTTGGCACTCTGGCTTTAACCATACATGACTCTACAGAAAGCAAGAACAATTCTCCTGCACCTTCACAATATATTTCTGAGAAAAGCAAAAGCTCCACTCCTCTGTCCGGAGATCACTTTGTCTGCAGAAATGAGGGTTCATGTGCACAGCTTTCACCAATGGAGAACACTGTGCAGGACTTTACCTCTCATATCAAATAATATTACTTGTTAACCAATGAAAATGGAGATTGTCACATCAAAAATTGAGCAAAAATGTGGGGGTCTTTTTCAGAGTATCCACAGAATTAATGTCTTTTGATTGCTTCTTCTTCCAGTTTCCAAATATGCCTGTATAACTTAACTTTCATGTAATCTGTCAGGAGTTTATTCAGGAAATAGAGATGTCCTGCTGGCCAAATCTGTTTCTGTAATGGTAACCCTGCAGGTTGTATGCTACTAGCACAGTTTTTATGCCAAGAAGTTCCTGCATTAAGTGGGGGAGGTTAAAAGTCAGTCCTGCCTTGCAGCTGCTTTTAGTGAGCTTTGGCAAAGGTTCACCAGTCTGTCCATAAATGTACGGTGTCATTGCTATATGGGAACATTAATCAATGTTATCTGCCGCAGAACTGTCTTGCATTGTGATTTTGACAGGAACTGCAGACAGGATCACATGTTCCCGTTATTTCTCATATTTTTAGTAAAGCAGCTGTAAACATTACTTTAGGCTTGTTTCAAGAGTTAATTTCAACAGTAAGCATTCTTTCAGCAGAGGGTAAAAAAATGACCCTGCTTATACCTCCTCTCCAGAAACTCCTTTTATGAATAATACAAGGTGATACCAATTATCTCTCTCTGATTTGGAAGGTTTAGATTTTTTTGTTATTTAAATAATGTCCAGCTGCAGTAAGGGTTTCTTAAAATATAGTTACAAGTAGATAAAATATACAACAGAGTATGCTTTTTGTGTATGGTAGTTTTATAGAAGACTCTGTGCTTTCCCACTGCAAAATGGAGATAACAAAAGATAAACATGAGATTTTTTTACAAAGAAAGAAAGTCACTGGTGATTTTCAGGTCCGCGCATTTAACTCACGACAAATATTCTTTCTATCTACTGTCACTTAAATGCTTGGATGTACTTCAGGAAAACTCCAGTTATCCTCATGGGTATATAGGACCCCAGGGGTCTTGATACAGATAGCTTGAGCAGCACCTCACTGATACCTGAAGCAGCCAAGTGAAGTCACCCACCCAGCTGTCACTTTTTTGAGAGTGAGAGGAATAGGAAAGGTTTCATCAGGAGCTATATTCACCTCATGTTTCTAAGAAAGCTATAGTAGAATGCCATGTTCAGCGGCTGGCAGTGATATAGTGTGAGTATAAATGGACACAGTTTTCAGAATATGGGGAGCTGAAGTCCTGTGTCCATTGGAGGACACGTGGTTGCTGAGATACAGGAATGATAAAGGGCATAGTAATACGTAGATGGAGAAATTACACAATCTGCTTATGTCTTTAAAGCAGAGACATAATTTTTGCCATGATCTGAATACCCAGGTTCCAAAAAAGCCATTTTTCTCCTTAAACCAGCCAACACAGATCCTGACTGTGGTCTTAGGTGATCACATATAATATTGTTTTGCAGCTTAGTATGTATCATAGCACTTGTGTGTTTGACATATATATATATAGAATTTACATATTTCTTTCCAACCATTAAAAAAACCTCCAACACTTTCAACACCTCTTCTATTCTATTCTTCTTATTCTTATTTTTATTATTATTGATTTAATCTTGTCATCTTATAAACCAGTTGTTCAGTAATGTTGGTCATGTACAGACTGATAGTCCCTGACATGAGTAACTTGTATTTTAATTGGATGGTTCCTGTCTTGTGAAAATAATTATATTTATGCTCCAACATCACCATCCTTCTTTTAGCTCACTAGTAACATCCTACTAAGACATGCCAAAATGATTTTCAAATAGTGCTGAATCAGCCATTCCTCTTCAACAGCCATTCTTGCAGCAGAACCCAACCCGCACGATGCCAGCAGCCTGCCTTTCTTCCCCCAGCATTTGAAAGAAGGTCACACAGGTTAGGGCAAGCCCTGCCGCCTCTTTACATGAGGTGGAAACAACCAAATCCACATTCAACACCAAAGTGAGAGCAGAGAAATCCAAGCAAGGAGGAGTTAAGTGATGGGAGACCTGACTGCAGCTGATGGTCACTGAAACTTCTGCTTGAAGAGGGAAAAATTCTGTGTTAGGTTCAGCTTGTAGCTTAATCCAGTGACAACAGTATTTAGTCTGTATGGATGCAGAAAAGAGAGGTTCTTGTGTTCTGGAAACCTTTAATAAAGAAACTTATGCCCTTGAAAATAAAACGGAACTTGAGTCTGTGTCCTTCGATATCGACCTCTTTCCATTGCAGATGACAGCGAGCCCTCCTTGTTTTGTGTTCTGTAACAGAACTCAATTACACGTAAGGAAATAGATCTGTTTTCAAAATTAAATGTATTACCTGTAATAAGAAGCTTTCTGTTCTTTGAGTAGAGAAAGGTAATAGATTCTTCTAATGTCCTGCCCCTTGTTGAGGCCACAGTCTAGTAGTGCTGTCTGGTTGGGGCAGAACAAAAGGTTAAGCCTTCCTTAGCATCTCTCTGTTCTTGTGTAGAGACCAAAAATTGGTGCTGCTTTCGGATGAAAATGTTGCAAATGAGGTTTTGCCGGAGAACAGACTTAGGTTAACTTAAACCTAATCTCTAGAATGGAAGATCTGCTGTCCTGTTCTGCCTCTTCATAACCTGTTTTACAATCTTCTTATAACAAGAATTTAATTTTGAAAGGTTTTTCTGGCTACATTGTCATACTCTTCGTTCCTAATTCATTGTACTATTTATTCCTAATTCGCTTCATCAGTCTTGCCATGAATCAGGAATTACCATTGCATCAATCTGTGTGGTCCTAATTATAAAGACAGGACTGTGATTGGGTATTTGTCCCTGTGATATGTATAATGCTGCATTAAGCATCTCAGAGAAATATATTAGTCTTAGCTGGTTGAAACAATGGTTCAGCCACTTTGTCTATCAGTGCCACTTGGCTACCTTTTTAAATAATAATAATAAAAAAAATAGCTGGTCTTAGCAGTGTTTTTGTTAAGCATACAATCATTATGCTAATTTGAAACTTTTATTGCATTAACAAACCTGAAATTTGCTGACCAAAAAAGGGTGTGTTTTTACCTGTAGGACTGACTTGGTCAAGAAAAGAAATGCATAGAAAGATGGACCTAGTGCAAACAATTTACCATGTCCTCAGATGACGCCTCGACTTTTCCTATACCAGAAGTTTCCTAGCCTTCATATATACCAGTATTTAGCAAATTAAATATTTAATCTTTCAATTGTGGAAGAACATGGGGCATAGCAAGTACAACTCATTCCACTCATACTTGCTGAAAGTTATCAGCTGCAAAGGATTAGCTGCTGTATTCAACAATAACGAAGCTCTTGTTTTCAAATAAAGAGGTTAATTGCTTTTGTACAAAATATGCTTATATAGCACGTATGACTAATATTGGTTTTGTGAAGGCTTATTGCAAAGGAATATAAAATTGCCTTTTATTACCAATTTTTACAATAATCTGTCCTTGACCAAAAATTAGACAGCCCATGTTAGCATGTGATTACAACTGCTTAACTACTCACTGGCAACCTCAGTGGTTCTGTTGTTACACTCCAGTTGTGGTTCCAGGTGTAGGCCTTTGAGTTGCTTCTTCCTTTTCTGGTTTTGTTTGTTTGTTTGTTTGTTTTTTGTTTTTTTTTTCTTTTTGTCATTAGTGTCATGGCAGCACTGATGATCTTCCACCTGCTTAGACTGTGAGCACAACAGACTACGAACAAGGTTCTAATTCTCATTGATATAAAAAGCTTTTGCATCAGTTTAAGAAAGATGTGTGTGTCTCATTGTGTACCCATGTAAAATCTAAATAAAGACGCACATCATATATCTGCTTGCCAACTGAGAAACACGCACTTGCAACTTCTATTTAATATTTCATGGGCACACATACATGCCTTTTGGCAAAGTTTTAACAGTTTTGACACTGAGATGGTGGTCTCTGCCTATACGTGTTATCGTTTTACCATAGCTCTCTGCAGGCACATAAGAGCTTGGCTTGACAGAGAGTTGGCTGGAACTATTCTATATTTGTCCGAAAAATCATCCTAGAATTTGTCCATGGCAATAAAATTAACTATGTTTACAAAAATACATGTCGCTTATGCAAATTTTATCCATGATCATGGATCTTTGTGATTTTAAGTACTCAGCTCCCACTGTTGGTAAGTCAAGAGTTTTGAGAAATTCTAGTCTAGAGAAATTTTTCTTGACTTTCTAACTCCTCTATTTTTGTTCCTAATTTTCATCTTAATTGTGACGAGATTTAGGTTTCCCTAAGTAATGTACTATTATGTCTCATCCAACTACTTTGCTAGATTATGTCTTGGATGAATTCTTAGTGAGTAGCTTAGTGATACTTTTTTATTTTAGTGTTTTTAATTAATTTCAAGTAATGTTAGGTTGCTGATGGTAAATAATGTATATTTTCTCAAGTTTGTCTCCAGTGCCATATGATGAATAGTAATGAAGTGTTAATTTTATTTTCTCTATATATAACTGTATTACTGGAAAAATCTGAAAAAAAGAGTAAAATTTCATTTAGACAGTTGAAGAATGAGCAACATCAGAGTTCTCCAAGCATTAGATTTGTCACTGGTGATAACTATCCCTTTCTTTCATAGTCTGTGAAACTTCACGGCAGCCTCCACACGTCATGTAAAAGTCACAGGCATTGTGAAATTTTATCACTAGCAAACAATGGGCCAGATCCTCAGTATATTGAGATTTCTTGCAGCTCCATCTATGCCAATGAAGCTTTACAGCTCACAGCAGCCACAGGTCTGGCCCATTGCTTCCAGGATGATGATATTTCACAGTTATTAGATTTTATAGAATTAGATATTCTAATTTTAGCTTCTTGTGTACCTGGATCCATCCCTCCAACAAATAAAAGAAGAAGGAAAGAAGAGATTAAAAATGTTGAAGTAGTGAGTGCTGCAGGGTAGGCAATCATGTTTAATAGTCACTATTCCAGCTGGTTCCATCCCAGGTTAGTAGGGAAGTGTGGATATACGTGTTGTTGGAAACATCTGTAAGACCTGCTTGCTCTCTGACTTTCTGTGTGGTCGTGCTTAAAGGGCAACTCAGACTGTATAAACTGAGAGGGCAGCCAAAACCATTTTCTTCAGGCAGTGACAGTGTGGACACGGTTTCAGGATGTGTGCGTGGATATGGCTTAAGCACCCTAGTTCTTCCTTCTGGCAAAACTCCCATCATGTAGATGTTTCTCCTCTGTTTACCTACAGTCAGGATCTGGGTTGGCTGGTTAAAGTCCAAGACCTCTCTCTCATCTAAGGCCAGAATTATTTTTATAGCATGAATTTTCTTTTAAAACCATCTTGGAAAAAAAGTGAGAACTAAATCCAACTTTTTCCTCTAAGTGTATCCTGTCAACAAGACCCTGGAATTAAATGGTATAAGGGCTGACAGACACTAGGTCAATAAAAAATATATTAGCAAGCAACTTAACCAGCTTAGTTGATCCTTTAAAAAAATTCTTTGCACTTAGCAAGAAGCACATTATTTCTAAATAAATTAGAACCAGAACACAAAGGGATATTTACTGCTACATAAAAGGAGAAAATGAACTGAAAGGGCAATACGCTGTACTAAGACTATTTGAATATATGCATTTTTAATGACAGTTCTAAACCAGCAACTGTTCAATTAAATACAATCTGTCATGGTGGGGAGAGAAGGAGGAAATCATGCTAAAGAAAGACATTTCATGAGGATTGGTAACTTATCACTGACTTAAAACATGTGTGTGTGTGGTGTTTAAATAATATTAGACAATTGCAGAAATTTAAAAATTATGAGCTTGTAAGTGGATTTTCTTTCTATTATTCATTCCTTTTTAGGCTGTTTCTGCAGTGCAGAACACACATTTTCCTTTATTTGCCCTTTCAATTCTTGGAGAATATTTGTCTTTGTGGAAGTTAAGCAATAAAGTTATATTTGCTTACAGTTCACCAATAATTCCAGCTGAGAGCAACTCCTATGCTATTCAGGTATTTAGGGCTTAACGTTTTTTTACCCATTCCAAACTCCATCTGCACTGCACGTTTGTGCAGCACTATACAGCATAGTGCAGCACATTTTCTTCACACCTTGTGGTCAGTTAGTATTCACTGTATAAACAGTGTTTTTCACATGAAGAAGTCACAGGCATTCCATAAAGGCATTGCAATCTGAAAAGCACTAAGCAAAGTTTAAAGAAGAAAAGATAGCAAGGAGTGTAGGGGTAAAAATAAAAGACCATGATGTTCCTAAGAGCTAAGGGCATCATGTATCTCAAGGAGGATTATATTATAGGTGCCAGAAGTTAAAAATTATCGGCATTCAATAGAAAATGGAAGCAGGGAATAGAAACCTTTTTTGGGGGCATATTCTTGTAAGTACACAACAGTAAAACCCCATTATACCTACTTACCATTTTTCTGCAATTTGGAATGTGTCTATCATTAGCAAAACCAGCCAGTTTAATCACATTAGACCAAAGCTGTTGGGGGACTTTTAAGTCTTCATATCTCTCAAGTGTCCTGATTTAATTGGGACACCCTGAACTTTCACAGTAAATCAGAATTCCAGCTGTCCTCAAACCAGCAGGCAAATTCTCACTTTACCTTATTCTCCCCCTATGCTGGCACTTTCCAGAGGGTAAACAAAGGTCTGATAAGACACGGATATGGACACAGAAATGTCAGATGTCACTCTATTTAAATACAAAGGTATTTTAAGGTTGGTTACTTGGGCAGAACTGCTTTTGCATATAAATTACCAGTTCCAGTGGATTAAAAGCAAGAAAAATACTGTTTGGATTAATATATATGCAATTCAATTACACTTTCACTTTAAAACCACTCTAGGAGCTTCTGTTTTCCATGCTTTGTGCTTGGAAACAATGTTGATTTAACATGCCAAGTCCATTTACTTCTTGTCTACTTTCAATGACTATTTGTATGAAACTTACTGAGAATTTTTGATTGACTTTTTTTTCATTAGAAAGTGCCTAGTCATAGAAATTTGTGCCAAGAAGTATCTGTTTCAATGACAGCATATTCAGGAAACATTTCTCAGTTTATGGTGGGGAAGAACACTTGGTCAAGAGTAGAAATAAAGCTTAGAGTAACCAAAAGCACACCAGAATGTGAAACCTTACCACTCCAAGCATTCCATTCTGAGGTTTCTAATATTTAAAAAAGGACCTGCATGTTACTGGCAGTTTTGAGGTATTCCTGTAATTTTTCTATGGAATATCATTGTAATACAGTCTTAAAATACCCATACACATATAAAAGGTTATTTTTAGGAAGAAGAATCCATTTTGCATGCAGCTTCTGAAAATTTTTAGTTGTGAGATTGACTTTTGTGTTCAGTGGAAGCCCCTGTGGTTGAGTACTGTCACCTTTTAACTATGTGCCTCTTGGCAAAAAACATTTGCAAACCTGGAGCATGGAAATTCAACTTCAGTACAACACAAGCAGTAGAGGATGTGAAGTACAAAGTGGAGTAGCAACAAATAGTAATAAATAAATATCAATATTTAGTGTGGAAACCTAGCCAAGGGGGTTCATCCACTGTTAATACAATGAAGATTCTTCCTCCATGAATGTTTCTTGTGACTGATCATATTTCTTTTCAGTTACACCACATGTGGTCAATTTTCAACTGCACCAAGGATCACAGCAGCTTTACTTCTTGCTCTATGTAAGGAGGAAGAGCTAGAGAAGCTCTGAGAGAGGTGAATCATGTCCCAGAGGTTTGGGAAGTGCCCACACAGCTCAGTTTCACTGCAGTATTCATGCAGCCGCTCAGAGCCTGGCGTTGTTTCCAGGCTGCAGAGCTGTCACCCAGGAGCAGTCGCTTCTTTCCCTACAACTGCAGCACTGCAAACATGCACATGTCCAGGAGAGCTGGAGTTGCTGCCTACAGGGGGTTGTGCCTCTTTGCAGCCACCTGCAGAGTAGGATGAGGTGCCAGCATGGTCACTAACTCTGGAGGAGGGAGCCTGCCCTGCCCTGTCACAACTTCCAGCCGCAAGCTCCAGTGCACTCCAAGGACGGGGCAGGTGAAACACGGCCGGGAGGAAAGGGGCCACGTTTTTGTAGTCAAACCCATTAGTGCAGTATTTTTAGATGTACTATAGAATCCTTGGAAGCAGCTTTTTGACAGCCCCAACTGAGTATTTACTGCATTTCTAGGGGCGATTCTGCTGCTGAGAATGCTGATCCCATAGTGAAAGCAATGGTTGGGACTCTAAATTCCCACCCTGTACATGCTGGTCTTGTTTGTAAGGTGCTAGAACTCAGTTTAAAATATATAGTTTCTGCCTCTCAGGAGATAATTGTTCAGTGGATAAATTGTTAAAGCAGCTCAGTTTAGGAGGGGATTTAGGAGGCCTTCTCTAGGCAATGAAGATTCTCCTCTTGATCTGTCTGTAGTTCCATCTGTGGAATTGCATTCTCCTGTTTCCTCAAGTCTACTCTTCTTCTGCCACTTTTACTCTATGGCTAAATGCTTGTACTTGGCTATTTAACTTTCCTCATAAAACTCTTTAAATTTTTTAGTTCAAGATGTAAGGTTATATAATTGTTTGTGATTTTCTTTTCTCTTCAGTGATCAGCCAGGCAAGTGTAATATTTGTTGTAGATGATATTGCATTTTCTTTTGCTTATCATTCTTTTTGTATTAAATATTCAATGTAATGATGCATTGTAGTAATTAGCTTAAAGGTACCACAGGTGCTAACTATATTACATCCATTATTGATGTCTCATTGCATGATCTAAAAGTAGAAATCTGCATCTCTCCTGATATACTTCACTGCTTTTTGTATTGCTCCAAAGTTTGAGCCCAAATTAGCCATCCTTTTGTTAACTAAAATAAAAGTATTTATTTGTCTTGTCTATTAGGATCTAGATAAGTTGATTCTTTCTGCCTTTTGCCCTTTTAGCTTTCCTACTTTATTTTTCAGAGTTTTTAAGATAAGTAATACGAGAAATCCTAGTGGCAAAAGTGGTAATTGATATATTTGATCATGTTCTCCTTAGCTTTAGGAAAGCATTGAATATAAGGTTGCATTTTCACTGGGAAGTAAAAAACCCACAGAACCACCACAATACAAAAAGCTTAGTTTTTCACTGGAATCACATTTTCTTAGCTTTCAGTAGCTGGACATGGTATTTCTGAACTGTTCAAGATAACATGGCACAACCCTGACCATAGAGATAATATTTTATGGCTCCACTTGGAGACATAAGATTGTGCCACCTGTCTCTCAACTATACAAACTATGGTCTATATTCACTGATAGTGAGAAGAATAGAAGTTAGGGATGTCAACTTTATGTATAAACATTGAACTTACTGTTGAATTAAGATTTTTGATTCAATGAGGATCATTATAGGAAGAGACATCATTACCCATTGAATCATACCAGGAAAGCAGAACTAGGTCCTGATGATCCTACAGATCAGCGGCTCTCCTTTCAACACAGGGGATATTAATAGGTATTTGTCTGTCTTTAAAGAATATGCCTTTGGTAAATTTCCTGGCTGGATTTCTGGGGAAGTCTTAAAGAAAAAAATTGTGTGATTGTGGCAATTTTTCACTCTCTGAACATGATGGTACCAGCTCCATGTGTGCAGTGAATCCTGCCTTTCCTAGAGAATAATACTCACTTTCGGCAGCTGAAAACGCTTCGCTTGATCTTAGTAAATGAAATGTCTTGCAGGATGCAGTAGCATGAGTCTTCTTAAGAGCAGGGCAGGGTAGTGAGTACAGAGGGTTTCAGCAAGAAATCTGTGACGTTGATAGAGGGGTTCTTCCTCTTTGTTGGACTTGAATTGTACCTCCAAACCATAGCTGGAATGGATTAATCCTGACCTTTCTTAAAAGCTCGATTGATTTTCTTTATATCAGGAATATGTGTATAGCAAGGAATGGTTATTGCTACAATCTAATTCCAAAATTGTGGTTTGGGATCAATTAGTAGGTCATGAAGAGTTTCTGGAAGGATATGGCTCAGCACAGCTTCGTAGTAAAGCGTACTGTCTGTATTCCAAAGGTGTGAGTGCCCTCCTGCTCCCTGGCAATAAAATATCCACTTCACATGGCCTATGTCAAATAGCTGTTTATTACAGTGGCACTTTCCTCTACTAAACCTGAGACAATCAATCTTTTGGGTTTTAAAAGCCTTCATTTTTTAATTAACATTAGTGCCAATCTACCTGGAAGAAATGTGGAATTTTTCTTGCTGTTTAATCTTATGTGATGTTCACAGTGCAAAAACCAAACAGGAAGTATTCTGCAAGTTCTTAGAACACAGGACTTCTCCCTGACCAATACAGTAAGATCAGACTTTGAAAATGAATGGGAAGGGATATTACATTCCAAATTTTCTCTTTCCCTTGAAAGAAAGAAAAAGAAAAAAAAAAAAAAAAAACCAAAAGTCTGTTTGGTTGTTTTTTCCTCTCCAAACCAAGATTATTTGCACAACTGTGCTGAAAGATATAATTCAGGCAAGTCACATTATTCACGAGCCAGAAATGACACTTTTCCTGAGCACTGTAGGAAGAGCAGGCTTTCATCTGCAGCCTGCTATTTATTTCTATAATCCACACAAGAAACAGCCATCACCCAGCTCTGTGAAAAGTGCCTTAGCATTGCATACAAGGCACACTGAAAAAGAAGCAATTGCTGCTGCCTTCGCAGGGAATATGTCACCCTTTACAGCACACAATCATGTGATATGATAATGATGCAGATTATCTGAGACAGTCAGTTTAATGTATTCTATTCATCTCTTTGAGGTGTCAGTCTTTAAATCTAATGGTGACAGTCAAGTTTAGGCATGTTCTACACCAAGACTTTATTCAGAGTCATCCTGCCTGAACAATATAAGATGGAAAGATGCATCATGGACTTGGTACATATTTCTGTCCTTTCCCCATCTTGATTCCACCCTTTTTCTGCAAAGCCCTCAGCAAGAAGGAATGCCCTTTGGCCAGACAGTAAAATAGCAATGAGGAAGCACAGCCCATATGAAAGGATTTTAAGAATTTGGAATTTGCTGCCAAATCTTGTTTTGAATCTATCTGCTTTAATACATCATGCATTGAGAAGGAGGATGGTTGTTCAAGTGTGACCATGCACATGGGTGCTATTTGTGCCATTAGTGCTATGATTAAGGATACTCTTCTGGTTTGTTTTTCTCTCCTTGATATCCTTTGAGCCATACATGCTGGCAGTGTAATTTCGTACATCATCATCGATGCAAATATACCTAAATTGAGTGGCACTGAGAATCATGTTTTATTTCAGTAGCTTCTAGAGATAAAGAAAGGGATTATCTTGATCTTTTGAGCAAAAATTTGTTAGAAACTTGCAACAAAAATCCTTTTAGTAAATGTTGTTTGTCTCTAGGATACGATTGCACATCTCACAATGCTTCTTTGTCTCACAATGTTTCTGTGTTAAATTAACCTGGATTAGCTGAGGTTTTAATTGTTTCTGATAAGTTACCATTGCTATCATTCAACCTTATTTTGCCTGCCTTGCTTGTGTAGTTTGTTACCCCAAGATAACAAACTGCAGTGATTGGAAGGACCATGCTGATCATTCTGTATCACATTTGGAAAGCCATGCTACTGAACATCCCTGAGCTTTTTTAAAAAATCTGAAAACAAAAAACCAAACAAACCAACAAACAAACAAACAAATCAGCAAACCCATCACATGTATACCAGATTTGGGTCTTGCTTACTTTCTGCATTCTTTAAAGAGAAGTGAAGTGATTGGGTAAACTGGGTGCAAAATGAACGAACTATATTTTTGCTTTGGTCTCACCTTAATTTTCACTGCCTGTGTGCAACATGACACAGGTTTGAGTCATTCAGAACTGTCACTTCTATAATTAAAAAGAACTGTTACCAAAAGAGTAGATTCACTGCTGGGATTGAATTGTAGAGCGTGTTTAATTATCATCCCTTCTTTCTAGTTATTATAACATATTATTAATTCAGTCTCTCAAAATATCCTTTTCATTTACAGCCATTGATGGAATAAAATGTGACACAATTTATTTTCTTTTCTGCTAAGTAGATGATGTACTCTAACAAGAGCAGGTCGACATGACCTTAGCTGTAGTTATACCACATGATAACTACAATAGGGCCTTATCAGAATCTCCTACTCTTTTATGTGCTCGAAAATTCCAAAAAAGAAATGAATGTGTTTGAGTAGACCCTCTCTGCTGAGAACAAAACAATAAAAATACAAATGTAGTTGTGAATTGCTGGATATTATCTGTCTGGGATTCTTCCTAGGTGAAGTTACAAGTAGAAGAAAAAAAAAAAATAGTGAAAGGAACATGAGAAATAAATGCAAGAAGCTGTTTGAGTGATCATATGACTTTCAAACTACATAGACAATAGTATTTGTTTATGTTTTTGCCATTCAACATTTTTATTTTCTGTGTGTGTTTTGTTTGTTTTGTTTTCCTTCTTCCTTTCTTTCCTTATATATATATTTTTTTTTAATGGTAATGTGCTTTACACAGCCTTTTGAACTGTGACCAATTTGCTGTTTTTCTGAACTTCACAATATAGAACAGTCATAGCCAATTCCTTCCTTCCTTCCTGCCTTCCTGCCTTCCCGCCTTCCCTTTTTCTGGACTGACAGCTGGAAGCCAAGAAGGATAACACCAGGCAACCATAGGAAATGCTGGGTAGCAGCAGATTCTAATTCTCTTTTGAGATCATAATTTGTTATTGATCTTGTCTTCGACTCTACACATCTGGGAAAGACCAAGGATTTGAGGTGACTGACTTTGATTTCTTGGCTCTAAAGAAAATACTGCAATAAGTTGTTTTGTAAAGCTGCTACTAGACTCATTTCCTAATACAGTGTTTAAGAATATTTGTTTTAATATCTCAAGTTTGGTCTTGAAGGACTTTTAAGTATGGTGCTCATGACATAGAAAAGGAGGAGCTAAAAAAATAGTGTGTTAATATGAGAATTAGTGAAGATTTCCCTCTTTCTTCTATTATCTGGAGAATATACTCAAAAAAGTGCCCTTTTCCAACTGGTTACCTGAAACATAGGCTTTCAGATTTATGGAGGTACAATGGAACATGAGAAAGAATGAGAGAGAATTGCTTACATAGGAAGTATCAGTGAATACCAAAGCCTACAGGGATTGTCCAGTGAAGCCTCACAGTTCCAGGAACCCCATGTCCAGGAAGGGCAGTTCTACCCTGTTCTTTTGGCACTGACACCAACTAGCACAGAATGTGCCTGTCTATATTATAATTCTCTCATGGTCTTCAAAACAAAATGCATTTTGGTCAGTGAGATGTGGCAGTCAATAACACAAATGGTCCCACACCCACCCTCAGGATATGCTTGGGAATTCTCTGGGACAGTACAAGGTGGTCCAGAACAAAATCAAGCCACATATAAACTATTTAACTTTATAAGCAATTGAGTTTTAGTGTCCAGACAACATTTAAATTACTAATCTAGATACAGTCAAAGAGAATCAGTGAATCAAATTACACATAAGGGAGGGTTTTTCCTGTGTTTTTTTAAAAAATCAAGCATTTTAAATCCACAGCACAGTACTGGTATAACTTCTCAATAGAATAAAAAGCAAATCAGTCATGCTTTGTGATTTTCATGCACAGAAATCCAGTACTTCTTTTCTTGCTATAGCCATATAAAGGAAGAAAAAAGAATCTCAGTAAAACTGGCTGTATTTCAGCAAGTGCATATGCTTTACACACAAATCTATAAAAAAAAGCTGTCATCTCCTAATGTAAAAACTCTTTATTTTTTCATTATGCACCACTGAGTCCTCATTCATTTTAGAGCAAGTAAAGATCACCCTCAAGCCCAGGACAGGAAAGTATTTGAGATTACAGATGGTGTTGAAGACTCAGATGCTTCCTTCCTGTATTAGAATTGAGATATGCTGTGCATTGCTAGGTTATTGTTGAATTGAGCTGATGTCAGTGATTTACACTGTTCCTGACACCATGCAAGTTATTAAGATACTGAAATAACAACAAAAATTTAAAAAAAGGAGCAATGCCTTAATGTTTAAATAATTTTTTTCATTGAGTCAACATTTCAGTGAGGAAGGGCTGAACAAGAATAAGAGGGAAAAAAAACCTCTTGTAAAGTCCAGGAAAGTTTGAATTTGAGATTCTCTTTGGGAATAAAATCTGGTATTAATGTTTAAATGCTAAGAGCTGTGTCCTCTTAAACACTCAGTTCTGCTTTTGGTCTTAATGAACTGATGTAATCAGACATACCACTGTAGCCACTGAATTCATCCAGGAAACAATTCTTGCTTCCTTCCTGTGTATCTGACTGTGCCTGTTCTCATGCTGCCATTGGACTCTCTTGTCTTCATCCACCCTACTTAATTGAAGATTGTTGATATTTTAAATAAACATTTTATATAATTGTTAGTTTATATCAAGCCCAGACAAGGTCCAGAGACAACACTCCCTGCCACACCCGAGGCCATGCACCCACTGCATTATAAGGCTTGGGGAAAAGTACAGGACGACTGTTTGGAGATGCTGATGAATGTTATGGAGTGGAAATTCAGTCATAAGAACTAATGACTGTCTCACTGACAGTAAAATTCTGAAATTTAAGAGCATTATTTCAAGTTTATTACAGAAGATCCAAACAATAAATTATCACCCCTAGTTTTTAGAATGAGCACCTCTCTTCCTGATAAATGAATAGCTCTTTGAAGTTTATGCACCTTTTCATACTCATCATTACAGCAGGGGTCATAAAAAGGGATTGTGGTGGCAGTGTGCTTTAGATGTTAAATATTTATTTAAAAATGCATTGTATAATTTTGTGTGCACTCACCTTTTAGGGGAAAAAATGTCATCTTTATATACAGCTTCACTGCCTGTGTAAACTATGGGTCACCTACTCTTCCAGTTCACGTGAGCCTAGTTTCCCTCACATGAAATTAAAAAACGCTATCCTACAACTGCTGAGGATCAGGCCTGGTCCATTTGATCCATGAAGTAATGAATTTCTTATTGTTCAGGGGCTGTATTTGTTTCTGGGTTTGCATCACAGTCTTTGGAACCCTTCATGTTTACCGCTGGCCTCTCTTTTGTCTTCCCTTTAGTCCCACGTCTTTCAATTCTGCTTCCTGTACTAATACAAGTCTTTATGTCATTGAAAATTAACAATACCAAAGCGGTGCCCTGCCAGAGCAGAGCAGACCAATGACCCAGGAGCAGCATGTTCCAGCTCAATGGTGCACAAGTCATTTTAACTTCCACTCTCCGGTGCTCAGCTTCCAAAGGAGCAACCCTTTTGCCCGATATATTAACTTCTGGAAACTCCTTGTTAATCACTCTATCTGCAGTTCCTGCTCTGAATTTTCTGCTAAGACCTGAATGCAGCTTTTCATCAGGCTAGACTACTTTTCTTCTGCCTTTCTTTCCATCTCATCGTGTGGTGTCAGTCAGATCAGCAGCGCTGCTGTGGTGTTCTGTACAGCCGTGCTGGGATACAGTGCTGACAATCATGTTTACCTTATGGAAACCAATTCTTATTTTCTTGGAAAATAAGAATCCTAACAGTGTAAAGTGACACCCATTAACTAACAGGACAAATCTTACATTTAAAGGGAAAAAAAAAAAAAGAGCCACATATACAATGTTCTCCAAAACATGAAGAAAAATAGTATCATCAGAGAATAGTATTGTTAAACTTCTTTGTTGACCTTTTTAGAAAGAATACAGTATTCTAATCTAATATTAGAAGGATGGAATATCTAAAGGCAGTAATTAAAATTTTGCGTGTAGTTTTCCACTAAGGTTTATTGATGGGATTAAAGTCAGAGTGATCCCTAGACTTAAAGGGTGCAGGGTCTTCCCATGGCTTTGGAATTATCACATAGCAGTCTGGCACATGGGTTCAGGAGACTCTCGGTTTGGAGTTATGCCTTTCTTTGCTGTTATTTCTGAAGTCTGCCTCCTTTCATCAGGGAATTCACTGAGGTGGAGGGGGTGGGGAGGGTTGATGTGAATGCAGAAGCAGTTTAACCACTGAGGCAGGAACTTTTCAGCTCGAATATTTCAAAGTATAACTTTTTTCCTTCAAAAAGGAAGTTATGGATTTAGTCTGGGGAAATGTCTCAACCTTTTTCTCAAGAAAAAAAATTTCTTTTTATGATACAAGTGGGATTTATCATCGCAAGAAGGAACAACTGGGGCTCTTCAGAAAGACGTAATGCTGTTTCATGGAGGATTTGGATATTTTGAAATTTGATCTTGCTCCAAGTCAGAAGGAAAACAAAAGTGTTTGTTTAAGTTCTCATGAAAGAAAAGCAAAACCTGATGCCAGGAAAGTCTGTTAAAGCTCTGACATTCTCCTTCTGAAGCTGACTGACAAGAAATGGGATGGATTTCCACCATATCTTTGCTGAGCTGGACTGTTCATCTCAAGCATTAACAAAATAACAAGATAGGAGAATTCCAAGGGGGAAAAATTGTCTATAGGAATTTATTGACCACAGTGCGAACACAGCTTTTCACTGAAATCACAAGATACTCTTTTCCTCAAGGGAAATTAGAGCTTTTCACACATTCTTCAGTGGGGTGCTGAAAGAGGCAGGAGAAACAGAGGTCTATCACATTTATAAATAGCTGAATTGAAAAAAACAAACCCCTCACACAACAACACATAGTTTAGAGTCATGTTACCTTTCTTCCACTATAGTGGCCTCATTTCCAGCCAGGGATGGTCAGTGGGAATGTCCAGGCAGCACAGGTGAGTCACAGTGTGTGGCACCAGTCTGTAGTCTTCCCAATCCCTGACAGCCTCCCTGCCCTGAAAAAACCTGGTCATATTTGTTGCCACAGCTTAAAAGAAGCCACATTGTTTTGCCAGGATGTGGATTTTTTCCAATAGATTTCTGTCGGGATTTCTCTCTGGTTAAAGCAGAGGCCCAGAGTGGAGGGAGCTGTGGGGTCACGGGTGGTGTGGTGCCCTTCCTCCACTAAGAGCCCCATCCCACAGCTCCCAGCTGGGCTGGACCAGACCCCTTGACCAGGGATGGCACCAGCCTGGCCATCTCCCTGCCTGAGGGAAGCCTTCCAATGCCCCTGGAAACACCACGGCCTTTGGTGGTTCCTGTGGAGAAACCACAAACCCAACCGAGGACAAAGAAATCCATCATTAGCTTCGGATCGAGAATAAATAATACTAATAATATGTAAAGAGCATCAACTGGATGTGGAGAGGAACTGTCACTTTACTATGAAGGATGCTCTTGGATATGCAAGAACATAATTCACAACAATATCCTTAAAAAGATTGAAAGAATTTAAATCCGTGTGTATGCTTGTGTATTTAATGCACAATGCAGGCATCGTATTTCTTTCATATTTTAAACACAAATCATAGCATCTTCTTTAATGGGCAGAGATCCATGGCAATGATGGATTTTTATGGCAAATAGCACTACTGTGCCATGCTTCTTCATTAAAGCCCTGATTCAGCAAAGCAATTAAACATATGCTTAAATTTAAATATCTGAGTAATCCCCAAACTTTCTGGTGCCGTGCATGTGCTTAATATTCTGTAGATCCATAAGGAATTTGCTTGAAGTGGGTCATTCACACCAAGTATAATAGCTCAGTATATACAGGATATCTTGCCCAAAAGAACTGGTAAAAACATTAGATGCTTTATTAGCTCTGCATTAGTAATTTTAATTTTCATTGCCTCTTTGACTGTGAAGAATGAATGTGTGTGCACACATGAAGTCAAGACCTGAAAAAATGATGAAGGTAAAAAAAAAAAAAATAAAGGGACATTGTGGGTTCAGGACATCTATAATAAACTCAAGCTTAATCAGCATTTCTAAGTTTTTTAACCAAGAAATATTGATTCATGTTTATTATATTTTATGGCATTTTACAACAATTTATAACACTTACATTAAGGAGTAGATGGGCCGGGATAAAAGCCAATGTGAGTATGAAAAAGATGAAGTGCTGTCAGGAATATCAACTTTCAAGTATCAGGTACAGCCCTTGTTTTTACATTTTATCTCACCTATTTAATATGGGATAGAATCCTATAATGTTTAATTTTAAAATGCAAATTCTAGAAAAAGACTTGCTGTAGAATGGCCACCTAAAGAATATCTTAGCAACAGTACTGCTTCAATAAAAAGCCATATGTAAAATATGATCAAGGTATCTGTATCTAAAGAATGTAGCTGTAATAAATACTGTGCTGAACCCAGTTGAAAATGTTCAAGAAATGGGGAGCTGGGGTTCCAAAGACAAACTAACCACTGAAATTTGTTTTTCCACCAGAGCTGATCATCTTAGAAATCAAGATAAATTAGTTAGAAAACCAGTTTTGTGGACAAAATCCCTTGTTGCTATGTTGTCATAGATATTTATGTGAAAGAAAGTCTCCCGCTGTGAGCCAAAATCTGTTCATTGAAATATTCATAAGCCAGGTAAAACAAAGAAGCAAATAAGAATATACGGAGTCTCCACCAGGTGTTTCCTTTACTCTGTGCGATTGATTAGTGCAGCTGCTCTAGGACCAGCAGCCAGACCCATTCATTTCTGAGCTAAATGTTAAGGATTTCTTCTTCTGCCATCCCAGCTCATGGGCATGGTCCAGGTTCCCAGCAGTTCTGGAAGAGCTGAAGGATCACGTGGAACTGAAATACAGATTGAGGCTTCTTTGTGAGCCTACCAACAATGAATTGAAGAACTCCCAAGTTATGAGCAACACTTTAAAAACAGATGCAGTACATCACTGTCTAGTTTTGTGTGCTACTGCTGTTCCCCATTATCCAATGGAGGATTCCCTCTCTGTGAGAGAGGCACTGTGATAATTCCAAGGTGATTAAGCAGGAAAGAAACATATCTGCTGTTGTGGTTTGGAACAGTGGATTGGTAACTGCAGGTGTTAGGAAAAGCTTGTAAATGTTGAAAGCCCCAATCTGTAGTGCATGTTGTCCCTCATTTTCCAAGATTGCTGATTTAATTCTTTAACATTCCTTGATATGCTTTCTCTAGAGACACTGGATTTTTCCTTTGAGCTTTGCCCATCTATTTGTCCCTTTTCTGTGGACATCTTGTGTTTTCTTCACCCTTGCAGATCTTTCTGGAGTCTTATAGGGAAAAAAATATGAATGTTGGGCATTTTCCAATGTGGAAAATGCTAAACAAACTGGACCCTTATAGGCTTGTTGCCCTATGGAGAGACCCTATGCTTTATGTATGCAAACACATAACAAAATGATAAAGAAATGGTCATGTGATCATATGGCTCATGATTCATCAGTTTGAAGGCATATATTCTGGGAGAATATTATATTTTCAGTGTCATCAGGCATGAAACAACAGTGAACTGATGCTTTAGATTGTTACAGTGATAGAAAATCAGCTGAACACAAGAAATGTAGAAAAAGGGAAGACATCTAAGATCCATCTAAGATCCACTAACAGCCATCTGACACAAGGAGCCATGTGGGTTGTCCTTTGACAGTGTCCTTCGTGTTGCTTTGATGTCCACCTCTCCATTTCCTCACTTTCCTGTCACCCCTCTACTCATCACTGCAATAATTTTATCCAGGGAGGGAACTTCATATCTTCTCCTTAGCTGTGATGATGGCTGGCACCAACTCTTCAGCAGGGTGTGTGAGCAAGCATCTACCACACAATCTGTAACAGCACCAAGTGCATCTTAATCAGACACACCTCACCCATTTGACACAATCAATCAGCAGCATACAAATATTAAATTATTTGCCTGAATGTATTGCCAAAATCTGTCTTTAAAATTACTACAGCAGTGCAAGTTTGGGTCCTAGTCCTGCAGCCTGATCATCGCACCCAGGAGTCTTGCATCTGTTCACGGTTGTATTATTTTTTCTCAGTCACAGCAGTTCAGTGGTCCACCTACACGGAGCAGAATGTAAGACCGGGGCCCAAATTTATGTACCATCTGCCCTTGGTCATGCATGCCAGCTTTTATAAAAATCAATCACTTTGTCTCTCTGCAGAGCTCCCACATGCAAAATTCCTCCATGTAGGTTTGGAACTTACAATGCTACATTTTTTTTTTTTTTTTCTAATGATATGTTTTTACTGGGATTTTGTGTGTGCGTGTGTGTGTGTGTGCCAATATTCAATATGATATTATTTTGAGTGGAAGATGGCAACTCAGCCTGAGGCATGACAAAATATTCAGAAACACACCACCTGCTGTGCCCCATTGCTTTAATATTGTACTGTTTAATAAGAAAATGACCCCAAGTGTTGGGATGACAACTCTAAAATGGACCATAAATATTCCGTATGTAAGGAAAAGCTGAAAGCTAAAGTACACTGCCTAATATTGCTATGGTGCAAAAGGGAATAGGAATACATTCAATTTGCCTAAGTATCTAGTAGTGACAGCCACTAACATTTGTTTAGGACAAACACCAAGTGGATGTCTGTTTGTTAATAAATGAAGGAAAAGAAATATGGGTTACTGTGGAAATGGACATTAGAGGAGCACAGATTTTGGTTTGATGTATAAGACACATAAAGAACCCAATTCTGGGCACTGCTAAGTGATTCTTTCAAAATGCTGAGCCCCTGCTAATTTCAGTAGGAGTTGAGCAAGCTCAGCACCTGGCAAGGATGGGTCTATCTATATTTAAATATGGAACGAACACTCATCCAAGTGGATTCACTTATGATAAGTTGTTGCAGCCTAGAAATTACATGTTTGGTTAAATTGGGGTAATCACAAAGAGGGAGACGCTCAAATAGGCAGTGATAATTGGTACAACAATGTCTGTTTCCTCCCTCTGATCTTGTGTCCTCCCTAAGGGTTTTCTCCTAGGCTGCATTAATTAAGAGAAGGCATGTGACATTTCTTACAGCCTTTGACACCAAGATGACCTTTCCCGAGGTTGCTCATGAACCCCTGCTGACATCAAACATGCTTTTTACTGTACAGGACCCTTAATCCACCAGACATTCATAAAAAATATTGAATAATATTCCTGAACAATTATTAAGATGCACAGAAAAAAGTTAGGCTGTTAGGACAAATGACTGAGTAGTTCATAGGGAATAATTTGTTTGACTAACAGGAGCTTTTATTTCAGTGATCCAAGGACTTTTTATAAAATTTATTCCCCACTTGAAATTATGAATTTGCTTGCTGCAAATAAGTATTGGTCATTAGATTTTTCTCCAGACATCTGTCTTGAGTGTGTGGCATTTAAACCTTCTGGACAGAAGGCCCATGTACCTGGGTTTTGGTTCCTGAGGGGCTACTGCAACTCTTTTGAATCTAGCTCAGCATGAGAAAGTTGGTTCACTTTACTGTTTCTTCATGCTTTATCAGACTTTTTTGCAAAAAAAAATTGAAAATATCAATGTCATGTCTTGCAAAGCTGTTTCTTAGAACATTCAGGGAAATTAAAACCAGAAGGAGCACAGATGTAGTCAAGACAGATGGAATATTTATCTTTTTTCCCTAATACCTACAGAGCAGTTTCTGATGTATCCACCTCTGTCTAATCAGTCACATTCTCAACACTTTATTACTCCGAGAGTTTGAAATGGCATGGTGTTGCACATTGGGTGAAACACCCCAAACTTCCAACTCTCACTGAAACTACAAGTCCAAGTTCCGTTATTTGACATGCGCGCGCGCACACACACACACACACACACAAAGCAAAAAACAAAAAGGGAAAAAAAAATTCCACAAAAAACCCAACAGCTGAGCAAAAGCAAGTATGTATGTAGCTGCATACCTAAGTACTCCCTCGGAGTATCTGTGTAGCCAGCAAACACAAGGCACTGGCATCTGCTGTGGGAACACGGGGCCTGAGCGTGGGCAAACTGGAAGGGACCATGTGAGGCCAGAGCTCATGTTGCTGGTGCTGGTGAATCTTTGTGGGACACCTTGACTCCAGGTTACCTCAGAACAGTACACACGCTGCTTGGCACGTGTTCCCAGTATGCCAGAGAGTAAAAAACAAAGTGTGGTGAGAGGCATGAGAGAGGCAGTATTAAGCTACCCTGAAGTATATTCTCTTTGCAGATATAGGTCTTCTGGCTCCATGTGGAAAATGTGCCTAGTGATGGGTGGCATCACAGAGGGAAGCAACATGAAACACCTGTTGATAAAACAGGGATAAAAGCAGACAGTTAAGACACTGCTGCTTCTGCTTGAATTTGCTTTTAATTCTGTAGATGCTGGCCCCTGCAACAAACAGCTTTCCGTAGACTGTAGTTTGCTATCCTGATGAAACTCCTCCCTGCACTGATTTGCAGAGCATTTACACTGCAATTATCCCTCCTTGTCATTCTTGTTTGTGCTAGCTGAGGGTCAAGGCAGTTTTATGTAAAGCCAGAGAGGAGCACGGGTAAGGCTGGGGTCAGTTCCAGTTCCCAGAGATCTTTCCTGATCCCTGAACTTCTGAGCTCTGCCTTGGAGCCATACTCAGCATAGTTGCTGCAGTGCTGTGATGCAGAGCTGCAGTGCAAGAGAGCTTCATGCCATGCCATTGGAGGGAGGAGTGGGTGCATTCCACCTCTGCACAGACATGCAAGTCCAGGGACATCCCAGTGCCGAAGGACAGAGGTCTCCACTGAAACCTGAGGTAGCCTTGGGTCACAGGCTGGATTCTTGCCCTCACAAATGTTGGTGCTGAGGGAGGTACATGAGACCAGGCAGCTGAAAGGCCCCAGTTAGACCAACAGCATCCAAAACATGTCCAGAAAGTATCTTCTGTGACAATTTCTGTGGGTTTTTCCATTCTAGTGTCTTTTCTAAAATCATTTCCCTCTTAGATGCTCTAAAATTCAGCTGGACACTACTGGTACTGTAAATACTTTCTGGCACATAGGTCAGGCTGTTAGGGAGAGTTGATGTCACAAAATGGCTCAATCACAGGGGACTGATATCCCTCTTGCAATGTGCTGCTGTTCCAATGAAAACACCAGCAAAGAAATTTGTGTGGGTGGGATTTGCATTGCCGTTTTACCTCTGTTTTCTCCTCTGTGGGCTCCACTCCTGATCCACAGCATTCCTGCTGTGTGCATCATCCCATTCGTTGCAGGCCTGCTTGCTCTAATGTAGCTGCTTTACTTTAGCATCTTTTCTAGGGATTCTCACTTGCTCCCCATTCTGCTTGCCTTTAACAATTCCAGTACATGCATACTCTTCTGTGTCAGCGCCTTTTATCCCAAACCACTTCATCTTTTCAGTTGCTGGTTTGTTTCCTTTTTTTGGTTCGGTTTGTGTCTTTTTTTCCCTCCCAGTACCACATGGCAGGTCACTTGCATTAGAGGAGAACTCCTCTACTTCTATCACTACATGGCACAAAGCCAGTTCAACAAGGCCTTTCTAGATTTGAGCACAGATAGCTGGTATCTCCATCTTTGCTGGAAATAACTGGCACAAACAAATTCTCAAAGAAAGTTCTTAATGAGATTTGAGCTGAAAGGCTCCTCTTTGTGCCTATGTACATTTTGTCAGTACGTATTGTCACAAAAGCTGTATGGTCACAAAGAGCCATTGATGAGCCTCACACAGCCACTTGATCACTTATTTTACTATTATCTTCATTCTCAAGAAGTGAAAAAAAAAAAAAAAAAATGACATGGCTATTTTAAAATTACACGAGTACAGAAAGGTACATGCTGAGTGGTTTAAAAACATCCTTTTTAAATCATATATAAATTAAAAGCTGCTTAATTTAAGAATGTATCCTTGGCTGAGGTACTTCATGTTGAAAAGTGGTTACTCAGCATATAAAGTACAATAAGTACTTTACATAAAAATTTTTATGACATAACAAATTTTCAAAAATGGTTATTTACACAATATTTCTGATGGCCATTATAGTTTATCAGATCAATAGTCAGTGTTCCTAAAAGTTACTTAATTCAGATTTATGTAATCCACGTTATAGAAAAGATCAGTTAATGTATATTTACATCAGATAGCTCAATAACTCACTTAAAACTGTTAAGGCCCTCTACTCGCAGTCCTGTGCATTTCTATGAAGGCTTTTGCTTTATCTAAATCCCTTAAAGAAATTCATGCCACCAAACTTCACTGAGCTGCTGACAAGTCATCTCTGATGATAAGCACTTTTGACAAGTTCTTGAATCGTGAGGGGGACAGGGTGAGACACAGATTTACCTTTAAGAATTTGTCAGACTGAAAGATGTGGCTTTATAGCTTTTTTGTTTTCCCCTGATTCCACTGTACTGGAGTGCTGGATCACAACTGCTGGGTTTTCAGTTGTATGGTTTCGTGGACTGTGCTTTGTTCATCAGCTGAATTTTAATTAATGGCAAGAATGCCTACTGCCCAACTAGGTATTCTTTGAAGTTTTAAATTAAAATACCTTAGATATTCGGCTTAATAACAGTTTAGTGCCTTAAAATTACAGACTTCATGTTTATACTACAAGCTCTGTCATGCTACAATTGAATATTCCCATTAGCATGAGTGAAGCAGTGTGTTACTTCAAGAAAGATCTTTTTCACAGTAAGAACTTGATCTTAAAATCTGAAGTCATGAGAGAGCAATTTCATTTGATTTCAGTGGGTTTGAGTAGGTGACTAGTGATACTTGTGGGGACACTGCAGAGTCAGGTCTTGTTTCGGTTGCTGTTTAAATGTCAGCTTTTGTCAACAGTTACAGCAGCTGTATTAGGGACCCCTACTTCTTTTTCCTTACAATAAGGATACTTCTACTCTGTCCTACCCTTTGAAATGTTTATTGAGGTCTGAGACTGTAGGCACCTGAGTATTTCTTTCAGATGTGCAGCAGTCATGTTTGCTAACATCATGCTGTTGAAATTCTGAATGTATAAACATGAAGGGGAAAAAGCAGGAAAAAAAGAAAACAGCTTCGATTTGGGTGTTGGGTTTTTTCCATTTTTTTATGTTTGTCTGATTGTGGTTTCTTTTTCCCAATAGCAACTGTAATTGCCACTGTGGAGGAGTCTATAGCAAAGATGTGCAGGCACATAGTGGGAAGCAGAATCTCACACAGCCTCAGCGGGGTTTTCCGTTCAATTCAGGCTGAAGTGAGCCATGCAGAAAGAGGAAGCATTGGCTTGTCTCAGCCCAGGCCCCATGTCCTCACAGTTCACGTGGCTCTAGGAATGCTTTGGCCTCAAAATGAGTTTGGTCAGCTGACCTGACTGCAAACTGATTAGGGAAAGGGATGTGTGCAAATGGAGAGAGAGGTAAAATTGGGAAATGGTTCTGTGACTGAGACGCCCTTTCTGGGGACTGCTGATAAAAAGGAAGCAAGCTGTAAATGCACAGACTGTAGAAGAGAAAGCCAAGGGAACAGATGCTGTTTGACCTGTAGGGGAAGGCATGTGTAAGAGAAAGATCTTAGCTTGCTGTTGGTTCAAATTCAGGGATTACTTCCGAAGGGTTAGGAAATGTAATCGATAAAGTGCACTAGTGCCATATTTTTATGTGTTTGGATGTTTCTTGAGGCAAGCTGATGTAAGACACAATTGGAGTTTAGAACCCTTCAAAGGTCATATTACTGTTTGTTTCTGTTGCCACATGTCCCGAAAGAATGGACTGTAATCCTGGTTTATCCTGGGTAAACACAGTTGTGGAGCCTAAAACTATCTAAACTGTGTAGTCCAGTCGTTCTGCAGGTGTTACAGATCCATACTCAGAATGCCACCAAGGAAGTGAGGATGTAAAGAGTGGGGTGAAACAAGAGTGATGCCACCAAATCAGGTTCAGACGAGACAGCATCTGAGATCCCTTCCTCTGACTACAGGCAGGGCGTGCCCCACAGTGGAAATCTCCCCAGGGAAGTGACTAGAGCTTTAAGAGACAAAAAAGAGTTGAAAAAAAAAAATAACAAATCTGTGGCTTTGGGAAAGCTGTCTCCAAGTAGTGTTTGACACTGCTTGGATCCCACACTCTATACAGAGCAACTGTTTCCCCCATAGTCATTTATATAATTATAACCTTGTTTCATCCTTTCACCTTCAGAGTGGGAGGTTTTGTAATTCTTGCTAATTTCAGGCAGATCTCCCACCGTTTCATGAGGAACACTTTATATAACACAAGTATTGCTGTGTGGCTAATGTTTTTAAAGCTGTGTTTGAATATTTCATGGGTGGTAGGTTATTTTCTTTCCTTCAGCAGTTGAAAGTAAACCAGAGATTTTTTACTGCTCACAGTTAAAATTTGGCCATTTCAGGAAGCAGATGTGACAGGGCCTGGGCCTAATGGGCACTTTACTGGTGGCTGGGTGGTCAGTGCTTGAATCAGTGAATTATTAAACTGATGGCAATTGCAACAAAGATAGTGAGACCTGATAGTCACATAAACTCATCCTCAGGTTCAAACATGAAGTGCTCAGCAAAGTCAGGCTACATGTATGTGTACATGTTTTCACTTCAAAAACAAGGTTTAAGTGTTGATAGTTTTCCAGATTTATTTCTTCTTTAAAACCAGGCTGTGGTTTCTTGACTATTTTTTCACTTCTCCAGCAATTAATTAAATATTTTGTTTGTCTTCCCTGCTTTGGCAGCACTTTATCAGTGCTTGAATGAAGATGACATCCAGGAAAACCTTCTTTTTGCTACTAGTTTGCCAGGAGCTGAAACCAGCTTTCTGGTATGATATCAATAAAACCTGTAATTGGAGAAAATGTACCCAAAAGGACATTTTTTCACTTTGTGAACAAATAAGAGATGTGAAGAGGTAGGCAGAAAACAGTCAAGTGCACTATGAATCACTGCAGGGGTGCAAACAAAATTCCTTAATGACAGAGTTCTCACTGACAAATTCTGTTTGTTTTTGCCTCTAGAGCTGTCTGTGCTAATGACAAGCAACTCTGCTTGGAACTTATTTGCATGAAGTATTGCACAGTGCACACTGTGCATGAGTGGATGAAAGAAAGGAGGCAAGGCTACCCTGGGACTGTATCCCCATGACAACCCCACTTAATGAATTACTAAGAACAGGGAGAATATTGAACAAAATGTCCCTTCCAGTACAGCTAGAGGAGCACCAGTGTGGACATTGTCACACAGCACTGCTGGGAAGAAAGATTTGAGGAAAGACCCATAGATGGGATTAGTCTGATTAAATGTATGTTTCCACCTCTGAGTTAATCAACTTTGGCTCCACTTAGAAGTGGGAAATACATGAGCTCATTTTGCCAGATGAATTTCCTATTGAAGAAAATTATAAGGGGAGTCTTTACAGATTGGTTCAGATTTAAACATTTCAACTGGAGATACCTAAAGTAAGGTGTCATAAATACTTAATCCCCACTGTATATTCTCTGCTATGCTGGAATATAGCTACACAAAAATTCAGAGACAATAAAGCTGTTTTGAACAAAGAAAAAGTCATGTCATGCCAATGGGATTGTTATAATAAATCAGATCCTCCTTTTCTTTAGACGCTGATAACCTAAGTGAGGAAAGTTCCCTCACTGTAAAACAATGCATATGAACACCCAGAAAATGAAATGTCCATTTCATTTTGAATAATTGGTGTGTCAGTGATTCACAGCCCACTGTGAATTGAGATGTATTTATTTAATGACTTAATCATTTTGATGATTCATTTTACTTTAGATTAGGAAGTCAGTTCAATCTCTGTGTCACACTTTAGACTCAGAAGTAACTGGTTGCAAGATTTTGTTCTCACACTTGACAGGTCAGAGCCCCAAGATGTTTCTACAAGTAGCTCTGTTGAGGCAGGTGGGACTGCCGAAAATAGGAGAAGCAAAGCTGGGCTTTGTACAGTTATTCAAATGACATTCAGTTGCTTAATGGATCGAGAGGCTAGGTCTAAATTGTGAGATGTGGAGCTGGTGTCTAACTCTGCCTGGACTCCACATCAGGATGAAATCCAGGTGTGCAACTTTCTGCCTCAGTCTGAACAGCATCCTGGTACCTGCTGGAAGAAGGGAAGTTGGAAACTGGAGCGCTTTCTGACAGGTCCCCGCCATAAAGCACTCAGGATGTGGGCTGAAAAATGTGTCATATTGCAGGTTTTGAGTTGTAGACTGAACATTTGTGTTCCATCTCCGTTCATGATCATGTGGTAATAATTAAGTAGCTTTCATTTGAAATCTGGATGTGTAAAAGCGATTAGCTTTAAAATTAATTTTGTCTCAGATGGGCTCGTGTCTGTAGCACATTCCTACACAAACAAATCACTGCAGCAGCAGTGACTGAGAAGACAAGTGAGCATTTAATGAATCATGAGTATTAATTTTTCCCATAGACATGTCCTGTTTGGTCTGGAGAAGGCTTGGAGTGCAGGAGGGGCAAAACTAAAGAAAAGTTTGGGTTGTATGGTTAAAGGAAACATCTTAATATTCAGAATTCTTGGGCTGCCAGGCTCCTTAAATACTAAGTGAAAAAGAAAAGGTTTTTACTTGGGGTTTTTTTGAAGAAAAATAAAATCCAGTAAATTGCAGGGCAAGAACTGATCTATAATCAGTGGGATTTTCCAGTTGTACTAAATCTCAATGAGCATAAGTCAAAACAAGTAATCGTAGTTGTAATATGAAGATGCCCGAAATTGGAGTTCATCCAGCACCTGCAAATGGAGTTCTGCATTTCCAGATTCCATCTTCCTTTAGTGTACATCCAGTATCCCATCTTACAAAAGAGTTTCTTCTCTAAGCATCCATGTTGAGGCAGAGGAAAATGAAACTGATATTAAACACTCATATTCAGGGGATTGGGCAGTTCATTCCTGTGCAACTAGTCTGTAAGCTTTCATGCTGAACTACTGTTTATGAACTCTAAAGGAACTTATTTCAGTTGGATAATGGTTAATTCACAGCCAGAGCTTAAAAGGGCAGAAAAAGATAGCAGCACAATTGGGTTCAGTGCATGATGGGGAAAAATAAATATCTCACAGAAAGAGATATCTGAAATTCAGATCACATTGAGATGCAAAGAAAGCTGTGAAAAGCAGTAGGAGGGTGATTGTATTCCAATTAGATTTCTTCTGCTCATATAAAACAGGCTTGGACTGAAAGTTAATCATCTGATTTATGGATCTTGGGAGGAGTGAAACCCTACAAACTCCTGAACAATGAGAGGCAAATGAGACAGAGGGGAAGAAAAATGGAATATCTCTGAGACTGTGCTTCTGGGGAAAAATAAAGACAAAAAAGTCTAAACATGCTCTTGGTTTACAAATTTACCTTAGTACTATCCTCTTACACTCATGTTTGTGCTATACAAAAACATTGCCTTTTTGAGCAAAGCAGTCAAAAGCTACTCAGGATTTCACATGTCACAATCTTTCAGGCACACGATAAATATATTTCTACAAGGTTCCTCCTGCAAGACCTTCCAGAGTTATGTTGCTATGGTGGATTAGTTCATTTATGTGATTGCTCATAAGCAATCTGACATCTGTTCTGAGCTTGTGTCACATGTAAAAGTGTGTCCATTCCTTAGCTGAATCCTTTAAAAGCATTCCATGTGTGAGTTGTATGAAAATTACTGCCAGCCAAAGGGGAACAGCAGGATTCATGTAACAGCCATGCTCGGTGACAAGGTTTGGAGCACTGTCAGGTCAGTGACAGGAGGACTGCCTGCCACCAGCTAGTATCCATTTATATGCTCTTGCTTTTCCTTCAATTAAACTGTCAGTAACTGGCCCTCAGAAATATAATACCAGGGCATTTGTGAAAGGACCGACAGAAGAGCTGTGATGATGTATCACAGATGCCATTTCTTTCTGCCATTCTTGAGTTTAGGGCTTCTGCCCAGACCTGCTGCTGGGACTGGTGCAGCAAAGCTCAGCCCAAGCAGGACAAAGATAGTAATGGTAAACAGAGGACAGTACTCTCAAAACTTTTCCGCTTTTTTTCCTTCAGATGAAGACATACCTATGACCGGTAAGGCACATCCATGGTTATGTCACTTGTGTAGCATTTTCCACCAAGGCAGATAAAATACTTTTCTTCATCAGCTTGTACTAATGCTTCTAGCTCAACCCAAAGCCAGGCTATCTCTAATCTAGAGTCCCCTTTACACTGCACTGCAGTCCTCCAAGTGTCAGCCTGAACTCTAAATGGGTTGTCTAGCTGGATTATAGTGCAGGATGAATGTCTGGCCCAGACACCCAGGTAGAACCTCAAAGTTCGCAAGCTGACATCTGGGCATCAGTAATTAGTACCTTTTATACCTTTAGTGCACATGCTCCAACATGAGTTCTTTACGGCCTCCAGGTGGTGGGGAATGCTCTCTCTTTACCAATAAAGGACCTTTCCCCTGGTTTCTGTGTTAGTTTGCACAGAGTGCTGAAACAAGGTCAAAATCTGGATCCTGGTTTTCATTTCCTGGTCTGCATACCAAATACATAAACCTTTTCCAAAGAGCTGTTGATAATCTTCTATCTTAACCTACAGACCCAGTGCAGCTTCCCACCTTTCAGTGGGGAAGGACTGATATCTCTTTCCCAGCCAGCAACAAACACTGACATACATGTTAACGTTTTGCTGCTGCTGCCCTGCTCCTGTGCAACAGGAAGCAGAGCTTATTCCCTAATTGATTATTTCTATATTCTTAATAGGGACTATTTATAGTCTGAAATTGTCTTTAGCAGCCATCTGTTCCTTATGCTGCTCCATACATGCCCTCATCCCTGACCTGAAGTAAGCATCCTTTCTTCAAGCAAAGGAGGTTTAAATATTCATGCTGGATAGGTCTTGAAGAAACTCTTAATTGGTATCACGATCTCCCACACAGAAGTGGTTTGTTCCTCCTTTAGATTCTCAGCATTTGAAATATTTACTATAGTCAATGAGGACACGTCTCACCTCACAGGAGATAAAATTTACTTCTCGAAAAATTTTCATGTGTTCAGGCTTGCATTTCTGAGGAGCACTGAAACTTCCACTACTTGAAATGCAAAATGAGACATACCCAAGACAGCACTGCTGGCATGTTAGGCTAATTTTGTATTTCTTGTAAATGTGACTGTGTTGCCATTGGGGTCACAGTAGAGAAGGTGTAGAAATCCTGGTGATGGGAAAGCTACATTCACTCCTGTTTTGAATTCCTGAGGTTACTCATCCATTCTTTCCGGTGGCTGAGACCTGAGGACTTGAACCAGCACCTCGTGCACTGGCATGCACTATTTGAGGTGCCCTAAGGTGGGTATCCAGCCTGAGATTCAAGTGCCACTCCGTAAGACCCCCAGTCCTCAGCCAGATCTGCCAGCTTTGCAGGATGCTCCCAGCAACCACACTGAACTGTGAACTCTGAACCCTCTTCCCCCAGCTGCACCACCTCATCTCCTGCTCTTCAAATGGAACAACAGACACAAAGAGCTAAAATGTTGGTGCAATTCATGAGCTTCCTTCTTCAAAAGAAATTGTACACCCCACCACCTAGTCATAGCAATCTGCTGAACAAGCACCTAGTGTAGACCAATAAACGAAAGGAAACTCAGGGGTCAGTACAGGTCATTATTTTCACATACCTTTGAATAATGAGGGCATCACATGTCAGCCAGAGGAGAACAAAATGTCACATTCTCTAGCTAAAGGTCATCATCGGTCATAGGTCATGGAAGGGAGGCCAGGAAATAACCTATGAGGTTAGGATGAGTGCACAAAGAAAGGGCAACAAATGTCAATGAAAGCATGCAGCTGTTGTGAGATGAAACAACTGAGGCACCCTTTTGTGCTGACACAGGCTTAAAAAATGTCTCTGCTGACATTTTTTTTTTTTTTAGCTGGCACTTTTATAGGACATTGACATTAATGTACCCAGCCCTGAATTAGCCTTTTCTGAAAGCAACAGTTTGGAAGTTAAGTGCAGCATTTTCCAAAGAATCATAAGCATGACATTTTTATTTCAAGTGATTGATGTTACAGTGGACTTCTAGCACCAAATTCTAGTTTGATTCTCAATCATTGCATCTGTGCAGTGTGATAGCAATCAGAAACAAATGGAGGTGGCAGTCTGCATTGCAGAAAGGTCTTCTGGAAATTCTTTCTGCCTTTACCGACAGTCAGATGTGTCATTTCATGTTTAATACATTGCATTGCACCTATCTGATTGTTTTAATTCATGGATTTTAAAAAAGGTTGATTTCAGGTTTGCCCCTGCAGTGGTGACAAGCACTTGCAAGGCAATCATACAGGAAAAAAATAATGAACAGTTCAGGAATGTGTGGAAATATGTCTAAACTGAGAGACAATTTCTAATGAGTGAGCTGTACACTTGACTCATCTGTCTTTTGCTTTGTCTTTTGCTGAACAGCAGCACAATACCATTTTCTCTTGTCATTGTGGGTATAAACCTGACAGTCTTCATGCAATAACATGATGATGCCAGGAATGCATGTCAGATGAAGGATTTCTGCATCTCCCATGCCTGTCTTTCCGGACAACACATGCAAAGAGACTGTTGAAAAAACCCCACCAAATCAGGGACACTTTGCATTGATAACTTCACTGTGGCTGGGCAACTTTGCAGGGTGAAAGCCTTCAGAAATGGCTTAACTCATGATGAGATACCCATTGTGAAATATTGTATATTTACATTAAATTACAGAAAAGTAAGAGAGTGTGATCCAGAGAGAGGAGAATAGTAAACTGGAATATACAATTGCTGCCTTTTATTTTAAATTCTTCCAGTTGTTTGTTTTATGACACAAGACTGAGATAAAGACCCTATCCTGCTTCAGTACTGCTTCCTGATCAAAGAACACTGACATCTGGTATAGTCTGTTTGGAAATTCTCAGGTGATACTTACTTTCAAATTATTCCTGTTGCTGACTTGGCAGTCAAGTTTTTCTTCAGAGATTCAATAGTCGAGGTGAATAATTGGTTTCTTGGTTCACTTTATATTTATGAAATTGTTTAAAAATAAAACAAGAAAGCATCCCAACTCAAGGCTTCCAATTTTGATCTTTACACTTATCATTGGCTACAGTTTCTAATCTTAATCACACCACTCACACCCCTTTTTTTTGGATAAATTTCCAAACCCTGATTTTTTGTTTGTTTATTTGTTTGTAGGTTTGTAGAGTTTTTTAATGAGGTGAGACTTAGTTTTGCAAAGATGCAAACACCTGCTCAGATTTGCACACCACTAATAGTCCTAGGGAAGCCACAGGTATAACTCAGTGCAAGCCCTCCAAAATCTGGACGTCAATGCTTTGGTCTCTGTAACAGGAAATTTAAGGGATTTTTCCTGGGAAATTTCAGCAGAAGTAGAGTGCATAAGAATGAGGCATCTATGCAAATTGTAACAGACTGAATAATCATTTCATCAGACTGTATTCTGACTGGGCTTATTTACAAGCTGTATTTATTTTAATTATGTTATTCACTCTTCCTTATTTTAGGTGTGTAATTGGCCACCTAAGAAACATGCCATTCTTTCAGCTGCCAGGTTGACTGAATTAGAGAAAACACTTCTCAGGCAGGTTTGAATGAAGTGTGTTTACAAGAGTTTTTGAGTTTAGAATACACTTTCTCCAACATTCCTTTAAACAAAAGCCACTCTGATTAATGTTAACGGAGAAGAGGCTGAAACACGCTCAAATGTGGCTGAATTGGAGTTTCAGAGTTTACAAACACTCCCACAAAGCACTTACCCATTACTCCTTGCACCTATGTGTAATTCTACTCTCAGTAAGCTCAAAGGTGCTAGGGCTTTTTTATTCTGAGTATTTGCAAAGCAGTATCCAAGAAATCTCCTTTCCTATCACAGTTCTGTGTTTTTCCTTATTTGTTTAAACAGATCAGTTAAATTACAAGCAAAATGAACTGGCTTTAGTGTGTCTGAAGTTAGTAGCCCATGCATCAGACATTTACTTTTCTTTTTATTACTTAAGACCAAAATAAGTTAATTTTGGTTAGAAATATTTTAGAAAAATACTCTGCAAATCCCAAAGAGTTCTTAATTTCCTTTTTTTT